>JBAMJV010002708.1:0-125308 GCA_037951105.1 Echinarachnius parma
TGTCAAAATGTACTGGGCTAACATATAAATGTGGGAGTTTTAGGGTCAGGGAATCTGATTATGATAATTTTTCATCAGTTTGAGATCTACTGTGGGCTGTCATACTGATGAAATCTAATATAGCTGCTATCCGGGCAACCGCTATGGCGTGTATACTAACATTCTCGTCTATTTTGTGAAGATTTGTTGTTGGGATATAACGGTGTAATATCAATGATTAGTTCAAACTTCAAATGCACACCTGTACACACAATGAATACATTAATTTACCCTAACATACACACACAAGCAAGCGCTCGTATCACATGCTAATGTGTAGTTGGGAGGATCACCACATTCTGCTTCCAGCTAGTGGAGAATATGCAATGTCAGGGCCCCCTGTTTCAAAAAACTTTTCCAGTTGTTGTAAGTGTCCAATTATTGTAGCTTCTATGGCAGCAACCAATCAGCATCAAACATTTTAGCTGTTGCAGTGGTAGTTACAATAATTGGACAATTACAACAATTGGAAAAGTTGTGCAGGTCTCTTTACTTCATCTGCAATTCTGCACAACACCCCTAGCTGTAAATGAGAACAACTAGGCGTTCAATCTGCTGCATATGTACAGACTCGAGAGTGGAACGGTCAGGATCTCACATGGAGGACATATAACTCTGGTTTGCAGATCCATGCTGCCCAGATAGCCTTCTTGCCACATCCAAGATAATGTGTTGCACCAAACCCGGTTAGGCTGTGGAAGCGGGGCAGTGCAAAGGATTTTGATTGGCCAATGTAGAGAAGATGACATAGGTAATGGACTGCACTGTCACAATAATGTTTTCCGCTACCCAGGCCCACCAAGAACTCCGATAGACCGAGGGTCTCGAAAATAGGACTGCCAAACAAAAACATTGATATCCATGGTTCGTATACACGGTGGCCCAGAAATAACGGAACGGGGCACTTCCATCATGTCCATCGGATAGGGTGTCCTTTGAGTGAGACCATGTCAGGTCCCTATTTTTGTCATTTTTTACCAAGTCAGTGCCTGATAAATGAGATTTATTGCCCTACATACCACTGAACACGCGAGTATTCCGCGCGGCATTGTTAGTGTGCATTCAGCTGTGTGCCGAGCGGTGCCGAGAGAATGGACATAATTATGGCGGGCAGTAAGTCTCAAATATCAGACACTGACTTGGTAAAAATTGACAAAAATAGGAACCTGACATGGTCTCACTCAAAGCGCCCTAAAACAAAAACTACACGTCCAAAATTACTTTTCCTGGTATCGTTGTTCATTGGAAAGGACACCCTATCCGATGGACATGTTCATTTTGTTGCTTTATTTTGGGAAGTGCCCCGTTCCGTTATTTCTGGGCCACCATGTATATAGGCTAGCTTCAAGGCATGAGCCAACTGAAGGAGAATCTTACTGTCGGCTTCGGGATAGTTGCATGGCTGAAAGTATTCAAAGTCACGATTCATGTATGGTAGCACGATATCAAAGTGGATACATGTACTTAGAAGAAGCTTTCCGCCAATGTCAATCTTCATGATCTGTACACCGATAAATGAAAACAATTCTTTGGTGTTATTCTGATTCTGTAGAAAATCACTGTTCCACTCATGCTTTGGATTACCTCGGACCATTTCCATTGATTTTTAAGAGCTTTAAGGGTATTTTCTCTGGGTAATTATCCAATACATGATCAGTGCGTAATAGATCAATGTGTATGTGTGTCTCCAGATAGAGTACGACTATTTGGTGCTGTGCACACTCATGAATGTCTTTATTGTCGTGGGACGTTGCATATTGATCACAGCTGCCATATTCAACACCACAACCGTGGTACGTGTGGCAGCCTATGCACTCCAATTGGGTACGATGAGGCTTTGGGAATGTCCGGCTTTGTACCAAATCTCAGCGACCCTCGATCCGCTTGGTGTTTTTTGTTTTAATTTTGAAACCGGAAGAATTTGAATGTAAGCATCGTCATGATTATGACGTGACTTTACTGACAGGAACAGTGTTGTGTCACTAAAGTCACTTTTCATTCTGTGTACCACTGTCTCTCCTGCACTTTTACTTGTCAGGTTGGTTGGGAAGGATAACACAATTTTTTTTTTTTGATGCAATTACCAACCGTTCATTGTAGTACAAAGGTCTTGGCCAATGTCATAGATTTACAGAGAGGTGGCGACTTCCTATTCCGTATCTAGCGCTATAATGTCTGGACATCTTGCAAATAAAGGGCTGCCCAACTGTTCAACCAAATTTACGAAGAGGAAACATCGTTTGAGACTTAACTTGAAAACAGTGTCCTTCTTCAGGATGATGAACAGTTGATGATGAGGGTGGGTCGTATGAACCTTCAAATACCTCAACTATTCATGCAAGGTTCCAGCGAGCAGTGTGCCTGGACAATTCTTGCACAACAAATTGCCCTTCGTGATTTCGGCATGCATTGCATGGTGTTTTCTGGCTAGTGCAACCATGCCACGCACATGGACTGGCAGCCAATAAGCTTACTTTGTATGGTCATCAAGGGGCGTGAAACCATCCGCATAACGGCGAAAAAATGGACCATGGACACAAAATTGGACATATACAGCGGAAAGTCTCCTTCCCGGATATCGCACGAAGCAAGAAACTCTAGTTCAATATAGTTGAACAGACCTTGATATGTGGTAGATCTCAAGACGGTGATTCAACATATTATCAAATGACTTGGGTGGACCCATCACATTATGGCATTACGTACTCCGAATAGACAGCTTGCTCTTGAATGTAGGGGAATACTAAGGTAACTTGATATGCATGCTCGTGTGCTTGATGTGATGCCTATTATGAGTGCAGAATAAGCGCGACCTGACATCAGTACCTCTGCCTGGGAAAGAACAATGGCCCATCCTGAGTCTCGAAGAAGCTTTCCTATCATCGTAATCATTGTCTGAAATATACAGCACGCTCATCTCAGTCACCGACTTATCTTCACCCACAGTTGAGGGTAATTGCCCCATGAGTAGTTTGATGATATCATGAAAGACTGATCTGCAGGATTTGGCCTGGGAAAGGACAATGGCACATCCTGAGTCGCGAAGAAGCTTTCCTATCATCACATGCATCTTAACATTGTCTTCAATATGCAACGCGCTCATCTCAGTCACCGACTTGTCTTCACCCACAGTTGAGGAAAATTGCCACTGGAGTAGTTTGATGATATCATAAAAGCCTGATCTGCAAGATTTGGCCTGGGTTGAGAAACTCATTACCCTGTCTTGTCAGATCCATCTAATACTTTATTCATGATGTAGTTGCAGCTTTGTCTGGGGAGAGATGTTAGACGCCAGTTTTTCTTTCTTATGCACCCCGGAAACGTGTGCCATCAATGCTCTATCATTTTCCTTCGTGCATCGCACATCGAGGAGGGGTCTGATCTCATTTTTGGCAAAGACATCCAATTGACTGAGTTTGACCGGGGGCTGGATGATATAGGACTTTGTGTATGGTACATGTAGCTTGGGAGTGCGCGAGTCTGAAGGGTCAAGTTAAATGACCCGTTTGGCGCTGCATTTGACATGTAACGTATACGGCGGCCATTTTGGATTTTAGCAATATGGCAAGCATGACGACAACAGGAGACGTCAAATTAATGAAAACCACCATAATCAGAATCCCTCAAACCGAAAATCCCATATTTATATACCCTTGTACATGTATTATGCTAGCCCTGTATACCTCACTACTCTAAACCTTTCACTTTGATGGCGGCCATTTTGAATTTGACCAATATGACTAGCATGACAGTCCCAGGTAGACGATGAAAGGCCATCATAATCAGATGCTCTGACCCCCTAAACCCCATATTTTATGCATACTCATTTATGCTATGCCTTTTCCGTTTGAAACTACACTTGACCTTTAACTCAGACGGCGGCCATTTTGGATTTTACCATTATGACTAGCATGACAGCCACAAGGAGACCTCAGATCTATAAAAGGGCATCATTATCAGATTCCTTGACTCTGAAAACCCTATATTCATATAAAACTATTTAATGGTAGCCCTTATCCGTTGAAAATAAACTTGAATTTTAACTAAGACGGCGGCCATTTTGGATTTGACCAATATGACAGCCCCAAGGAGACCTCAAATCGATGAAAGAACATCATAATCACGTTCTCCGACCCTGAAAACCCCATATTTATATAAACTTTTAATTTGCTAGCTCTCTTTGTTTTGAAGCTATGAGTGATTTTAAACCGATATGGCGGCCATTTTGGATTTGCCCAAAATGGCGGCCCCAGAGGGCGCCCTTCTTGGCGCCCGGCAGAAATCGTAATAGTATGGTATGGACTACCTCTGGGCCAAATTTGGTGCTTTTAGAAGAATCTGCACCAAACACCCCCTATATGTCCCTAACAGCCCCGACTATCATGTACATCGAAATATACAATACATAGAACGTAATGAGCACAATAAAGATGGAACATCTACATTATACATATAACATGAAATTAATATATAATATAGCAGGTAAAGTAAGTTTAGAGCGCCCAGGTCCTTGGCATGGAACGTATAAAATACTAAATGCCAATGGCAGGGCTCAGAAATAAAAGATGTAGGTAGGAGAGGAAAAGTAGCAACATAAAGCGGGGAAAATGACGAAAGAAGGAAAACAAACGTCATAGACGTACATATCATTGTCATCTCGGTTTGTGAGTAATATACAAAAGCCTACTAATAAACTACTATTTTAAAAACTGATGCACTTATATTTTGCTATACCCCCGACATTAAGAGGATTGTGATTTGTTCATACATATATAATCATATTTTATTCATCCTTATAAAAACTATCTAAATTTAATTACAAAATGCAATTTTTGTTTTATTTATTAAAAAAAAACAACTTTATTATGTCTAAAATGACAACAACAAAAAACAATGTCATAGACGTACAAGCCCATTGCGATCTAGATGTGTGAGTATATAGTATATAAAAGCCTTCTAATGAATTACTATTCAAAATGAATCCACTTATATTTCCAATTTCCCAAAATTAAAGGATTGTATTTTATTCATATTATGTAATCATATTTATTCCTCCTTATAAAAACTATTCAAATCTAATTACCAAATAAGCTTTATCACTAAAATTAAACATAATAAATTAATTCCAAGTTTATACATATTGTGCGTGAACTACTTAGAAAGACATTAATATCAATATTCAATACACAATTATCAAAATAATATGATAACTAGAATGCGACGTTAAATATATACCGCAATACTGTACTACAAAACATTAAAAAAAAGAGTCCCGTGGTAATATTCAATATATCCAATTTCACTAATCTAAGGCATTTACAACAGAGCTACGGTAATATAAATATAGAAAGAATGACTTAAAGAAACATGTCTGCAATTAATAACTACAATCAAAAGGTACATGTTAGCCCACCTCTGCAATCTCCTCTGCAAATTATATATCTTTATACACTCATGTATTGGGGTGTATGCCACACTAGTTCCTTCCTACTATAAAAAATTACGTATGATCCCATAAGTGCTAATTTGACAACAGCATCTCTGAGTTCAGAGTACTTGACTTTAATATTACACAGTCCCATGATCAGTTTTAGTCTAGATTTATTTTCTGGGGTGATCAACCCCCTTGAGCCAATTTCAAGGCAGACCAGTCTTGGTCGCCACCCAACTGTTTGTAGATCATGGATAAGACCTGCATAACGGTCTTCCTTCCTGTTGTGTGCATCACAGATATTGACCTCAAAATGGACAGTGAGTTCAATTACTACCACTTATTTTGTTTTGTGATCAAAGTAGCAAATATCAGGTCTTTGCTCAGTTGGGAGAACAGAGGGGGGTATGGTGCCGCCATTAACATTCTCACCCTCCAGATCAGCATAAACCTTACAGTTTTTGCCATGGTTGCTTTCATGCGTAGCAGTATGGCTTGGAGAATGTTATTGTGCCTCCATGCATAACGGTCAAGCATATGCTGACAATTATTCAGCACATGATGAAGCGTGCCAGTGACATTACATAGGCTACATTTATCACTCAATCTCTTACCCCAGGGATAGAGATTTTTGTTTGAGGGGAGACTGTCAATGGCGGCATTTACAGCAAATTTCATAACTCCTTGAGGCAAATTGTATTTGATAGATTTCCAAGACAAGTCATTATCTTCATTGTATAGAATCTTCAAAAATTCTCCCTGTACCAACAGTGGTTCTATGACTGATTTCCATTTTTCATGATTTTCCTCAACGAGTGTCTTTTTAATGGACTTTTTCGTCTCCTTCCATGTATTTTGTTTACTCTTTTCGTACACTGCATGTGCATCACTGATAGTTGATGACTTTCGGTTCCAATTTCCCTCCCTAACCAAACGATTTTCCAATGCATGGTTAACTAACTCATCCCCTTTCATCTTGGATCTTCCATAGGCAAGGGAATGGCAAGTTCTATAGAGCTCAGAAATATTTGGTATATTTAATCCCTTATGAGCATGAACAAGGGCTATATTTGCACCTCGCTTAGGAATTCTTGACCACTTTTTCAAGTACTTATCCAGCAGTATATCTAAAGACTTTAAGTGAGTAGCATGTAAGTCATTTACCGTTAGGGCGTATCGAAGGGAGGGCAATGAGTAATCTGTGCACATTCTTAGTTTATATTCATCCCTTATATTCACCTTATCAACGTTCTCCAAGACAGAATGTAGTTTGTCTTTCAAATAGTCATAAACTTCCCCTGGCTTTTGTCTGAATGTGACTAAAGAACCAAGAAACTTGACAGATCCCTCATGTTGTACCGATTGAATAGTATCATTGTCCACTTTAAACTCGATTTGTGATGGTTTCCCTGTTAAAAAGGACAAGGATCGACATTTGCTCGGTTTCAGACAAAGGTTCATACTTTTTAACAGTCCATTAATTTCTTGGATGAGTTTTTGATGATGCCTCTTGTTTGCTGTAATTAAGTTAAAGTCATCAGCAAATGGCGTCGTAATAATCTTTGTACCATTGAGGTCAAAACCATACTGCTCCTTCCGAGACTGTAGGAACTCGATGATGGGGTTGAAGCACATGATGAAAATGGTGGGGGAGAGGGGGTCTCCTTGAAAGACTCCCTTCCTAAACGCGAAGGAATCGCTTGTCCATCCTGGTCCACCTACTCGTCCATTCAGTCTCGAGTACAGCGTAGATATGTAGGTAATGATCGGTTGAGGAATGTCAAATCGTTGCAGCGACACGGAGATCAGGTCATGGCTGACGCTGCCAAATGCGTCCGCTAAGTCGAAGAAAGTTAGATGAAGCGTTTTCCGTTTATTCTTTGCATAAGCCATAACTTCATGAATCACCTGATTGTGCTCAATACAGCCATTGACACCACTGATGAACGCTTTATGGAGACTGGTATCAATGTATTTGTTTGTAGATAAATAGCTTGTCATGCGGTCTGCTAGAAGTTGGTGTAGGACCTTGCTAACACATGACGTAAGCGATATCATGCGGAAGTTCTGCGGACTAGTGTCGCCGGCCTTGTAGATGAGGGTAACTCTCGATTCTGACCACGTTTCGGGTGGGTCACCAGATTGCAAAAGTTTATTAAACAGCGTGGCCAAAAAGTGATGTGTGGTATCCAAATTGCGCAATAGACCATACAAAAGTTCATCATTCCCGGGGGCGGATTTCGCTTTTTTCTTTTTCAAGACAAGTTTAACATGGCGAGGTCTAATGGGACTCTGATCGAATTCATATCTATCCGGATCATGTACGTTGATGTATAATGGGAACCAGTTAATTTGAGACTGATCCATGATGCACGCACTTTCATATTTTGAACGAAAATAACTATTCGCTTCATCCACCGAGAAAGTAGGTCGGGGTTGCGACGCATTTACCGTTCCGTTGCATACACGTTTGGAGAATTCATAAAAGTTATCCCGAAACTGCTTTTCCAAATGCGCTCTTGATCGTTCATCTTGTGATTGTCTATGCTATTTTTTTCAAATATGAGACTGTTTTCACTGCACTTCTTAACTCTTTTTTGTCCTCAGCTGTCCCGTTTTTCCCATATGCCTTTTCCGCAAGACGTTTTTACGTTTCCGTGCTTGAGATATTGACTTTGGTTCATGTTCAATGTAAGATTCACTTTCCTTCCTCTCTAGAAACTCTTCATGTTCATGAAAGTAATCTTGTATGGTTTCAACAAAAGCGACTGATGCTTCTTATTAGGGCTTATCACATTGTTACTTAAATCGAAGTGAAGAAGCGCCGTGCGGTCTTTAATAGCGCGATTGTGTGTTTGCCATTCATTGAATTGAATTGAATTGAATTTATTCGGCAAATAAAATACAAAATGTTACAAAATAAATGTACATATCATATACAGATTAAAAGCCGGGACCTCGGTGAAGCAGCAGCTTGTAATTGAGGCCCCAATAGAGAAGCACATAGATAAGCACATGTGCCATACAAAAATCTAAATGAATGGAATATCAAACAGCTTTGTTTCATAAACCATAATAAATGCATTCAGCCACACGTGCTGTTTCATAACAATGTACAGGCACGCGCAATGCCTTGTGACTTTTGAATTGGGCCTTTTTGTCTTTAATCTGTGCTCCAGTGCTCATCTAGCTATAAAGTGATGAATATCTCTGATTTTCACACATAGTGCACATACCAACTGTACCAATATTGTGATAAGATGACATTGTGGTACAATTAACCGTTATGAAATTATGAGCAGTTGTTTAGGGGGGTAGTTACTTTTTGTGTTCCGTTTAGTATACAAACACAAACGGACCTACACATACACACATAAATATAATGCGCACACCGTCCATGCATGTCTATACTAATTTGGGAAGGGTATGGGATAGGGTTTACCCCCTCCCACGTGGAGAAATTTTTTAAATTGGTGTTTTAAAATATCACTTTAGAAGTATGGTTATTATTGTTATTATCATTATTACCATTATTATTATTCATTTAATAAAGATTTAACGTTGACAAAAGTAGGGGGATGTTTGTACAGGCCATCCCCCGCACCAAAAAGTGTGTGTGTTGCATGGGGGGGGGGGGGGGGGGGGGATATCCCCCCATCCCCCGGGATCTTAATATTAACATTAGGACCTCCCTAAGATGTGCACAATCGGTAATCTGTAAGTTGATCTTAGGACGATATTAGCATGAATAATGAATAATCTGCGCCATGAATATCAGAAATTGCCTGGTTGAGTTTTGGTATAGAGGGCGCAACACAAAATATTTTGTTGTGAGATAATGAAAAACTGAGTGTCAAATTCGAAAGAGCATACAATTTTAATGACAGAATAAAGTTAATTTGATCAAAATCGGTTCAGAAATGGCTGAAATATCCATAAACATTACCATTTGTAATAATTGTGGGGCCCCACAATTATTCAATAATTTTTAACCAGCCGTTAAAAAAAAATAAAAAAAGCTTCCTCAGTTAAAAAATGTGCAAAAGAGGTTTTAAATAGTTGTTGGTTATCTCTCTATCTAATCACTATTTCAACACATATGCACAATATTTGATTTATAATGGTTTAAGCTGGTTTAAGTGTTTAGAGAGCGCCCTCTTGAGTTTTAATGGCTCTTTTTGAATGATAACAGGCTTTTTATTTAGTCATTTGTAATTTTGTATTTCTTTCGAGCATGGTGGAGTTATAATTATTAGTTTGTTATGTAATGGTGTAGGTTTCGGTTACTAAAATTCATTTTGACGAAAACTGTACTCTCTTTACCAAAACTCAACTATCCCTTTAAGGTTACAAGTGCCAAATTGAGCAAGGAAACATGAGTGCCAAATATAATTCATACAAAATCAGAGAAAGACACAGTACTTGTAGCATATATTCAAGGACATAGCGCAACTACACGTTTCAAAATTATGACGTCACGTGACTAATTGGCATAATAATTACCGTTCAAAGAAATACAAAAGAAAATGTTTTTTCCCTTATAACTTCAGAAGTAGTGGTCCAAATGAGTTCAAAATTGGATATATTGTTTATATCAGCAGTATACAATGGTTAGGAAATTATTTGTATTTGTTCAAAAATGTTCTGTCATTAAGGGAATAAACAAAATTAAAAATATGATAAGATAGACCCATCTATTTTTTTCTAGTTCAGGACATTCGGCACACTCCAAAGATCATAAGTGCCAAATTTCCTGCAAAAGGAACAATTCTTCACAAAGTTATGAAGGAAATTGTTGAAGAATCCCATTCTGAATAAAACGATATTAAAGATTTCGAACGTGAAAAATACTTGAAATTTCATTATTTTAGACTTAATCCTGTTTTGAAAGGATATTTTGCACATGATTAAATATGCAAAGTGTCCCAATATCATACAGCAGTCTATACACTCATTTTACAACCTGTCATTACTTATTTTAGCTTCACAATTGAGAAAAAAAACTCTAAGAAAATCAAAAATTCTGCTGGGAAATTATCATTATTTGAGACATACAACATGGCATTGCCATGGCAACGAAAATGTAAACAAAAGTGCAAGGTTGCACGGAAATGATCATTTAACACCCAACACTGCATATTTAAGGATAATTTGAAGGGTGTTATCGATATCTAATGTTTATAACCTTTAACTCAATTTAGTTTCTACCAACGTTAAATCTCTCAGCTGGTTGAAGTCGTAGTTAAACGCATTTTAATAAGGTAACTAATTGTCTCTTTAGTTTATCCCGGCCTGGCGTTTACAAGTATTCCATACATTATTAAAAGAGGATGTGTTGGTCTTTCTACATTTTCAGGCTGTTAGCGTAGGACTCTATCGATTATTTAATTTACTCCGACAATTAGAATTGCCTTATTAAAAAAGAAACACTAAGTGAAAACTGAATTTTCTGAGATTTATTGGATTTGTGCTCTTTTTATAAAATCAAATTGTTCATGTTTGTATCATGGGATTAGTTTCATGCACATTTTCTTTACTCATAAATACAAACACATATAGTGAAAAGGCATTTGCCATGCAGGGATTATTTGGTCGTATAAGCAATAGCTCAACAAGTTTATTTGCGTGCTGTGAAAGAGAAGTGGCATGTTATGACCTCCCGAGAGAAACCATTACATGTTCTGCGGCGAGAATGGTTGCGTTTTCAGACCCTTGTCATGACGTCATAAAAACACCTTTTTTGAATTTTCAAATTTGGACTTCATTTTCAGAAAGAGCATAACAAATAATGTCCAAATACCGAAAATCAATTGAATATGTTAAGTATTGGCTGAGATATGCCCATCCAAATGAATTTTACTTCAATGGGCAATCAGTGTTATAGTGCTCTGGTTCATAAATTTATGAACCAGTGCACTATAACACAGATTGCCCATTGACCAACAAATCATTCGGATGGGCATATCTCGGCCAATACGTAACCTATTCCTTTGATTTTCGGTATTTGGACATTATTTGTTATGCTCTTTCTGAAAATGAAGTCCAAATTTGAAAATTCTAAAAAAAATGTTTATGACATCATTTATGACATCACACTTCACCACTCTATGGGGGTGTGGCTAACTGAATCGACTGTCCAATCAAATAGTTGTATGCACACGACACGCTACTCAATGCGGATGCGCTCAAGCAGAACACAGTCCGTCGCTAACGGCTTTATTTGAGCGAGATAACGATCAAACTTATTATTGTATCAGAACTTGAACCGCAGTTTTCTCCGTTTTTAATTTATGATTACAATTATGATTGTTCCGATTTTTAAATCGCTCGTAGTAAATATTGTCTGACACCGTAGTCGAATTTTACACTTTTTTCAATCGAATTCATTAAGGGTCATTCAAATTCACGCATTACCGCGTAATCGTTAGTATCGGTCTTCCAAATTCCGAATAAGTGCAAGCGAATTCATGCATACGCATAAGCTTTCGTGAATAGACACAGAAGTTAATTTATGGGCACTCGAATTCGCAAATGTGCAGCCAACTGTCAACTGCCCTTTCGCGAATTCGAATGACCATTGATGAAAAGGTATGCTCTTTGTGCAAATTCACTTGCTCCTACGTGATTTTGAACGACTATTTACGAATGCGAATGATGCTTTGGTACGGCGATCGCAAATCGTGCGAATTCGTTTGCTCGTATTATCAATTGGATTGACACAATCGCGAAATTGAGCGGGAAAACCTTTATTATTGCTAGCCTTGTGAAAACGAGAGCCTCACTGAGTGCTAAATCAAATTGAAAGAATGCTCCTGACCTAGCCATTTAGAATGGTTTGCATGAATAGTATGTAATCCTAAATCATCATGAATGAATATATAGGAAGTTCAGTTTGATGAGAAGTCGGAGTGCCCACACAATAATTTATTGACCCATTCAGGACTAGTCCCGAAAATACTTGGGGCTAGGTTATATGGAGAATACGAGTTATAGCATAATCCATCGGTTTTGAAAAGATTAAAACTCTTGTCCATTGTGTATGATGATTAAAATTAATTAGAGCTGACTATGAATATAGTGACTAGATTTGACCACGGCACACGTAGGGTTAAAGGGATGCCTGTAAAGTATCTAACTCCACGAAAATTACTTGGAGCTTCCTCGTTTCTCTTATACCGTATTTTTTAGCTTATGGTAAGAGAATAATAAAATTGGGTTATATTTTTTTTTCAAATGCCACTTTAGTATGACGATAAATATTATAAAACGGCTCTGGTCAATTCAGTAATGTGATTGGTTAAATCCTTTCACGTGACTTTTTATTAATGTTCAACAAACAAACAAGAAACCGCGCAACACATGTGTGTTGTCCATAGAATTATGAATTAACAAACCAACCCGTTTGTCACTTTTTGTTGCGCGGTATTTGCACGGCTGTGACGTCACAATGTTTGTTTACATTGTTTGTATCGTAAAACTTGCGAAAGTGATGGAAAAAAGATGGAAAATGCTTCGTTTGGTAAATTATCTGTTTCGTAGTAAATATATGTTGGCAGTTTCGTAAATTATATAGTATGTGGTTTGATATCACTAAGTTTGGGAATGGAAATGTATACAGATCTTTTATAATTCTCACTTTTACGGATACATTTTCGGCATCGAACTAAATGGTGAACTTGGCTGACAGAGCATTTGCTGTGTCGGTGAGTCGAGTGCATGCAGTAAGTGATGATAAATTTTGTAAATTCCTTATAAATTCACACTCTAGAGAGTATATAGACTGGGTTAATAATTGTGGCAAGTCTGTTTCAAATAATCCAGCAAAATAAACAATTCCGTGGTTGAGCTCGTTTTATAAAACAAATAATACTACGGTCTTATTATCGTGCGTCATGTAAATGCATCGTACTCTCGGTTATGTTAGATGTGCGCATGCGCACTCGGCTTACGCCTCGTGCACAACGCGCAGCTAACATAACCTCGCATGCGATGCATTTACTCAACGCACTCTACACACTAAGAAATAGGAGTGCAATTGTGCACCCCTAGGGGTACACGATCTTGTCCCATATTTTGGTAGCCTAAAGGTGCACATGTGCACCCCTTAACAAGGATGTACATGAGCACCCTTGAAAAGCTGCATATGAACACCCCAAGAGTGCCCATGTCTACCTTATAGGGTGCACGGTCTTGTCCCATATTTTGGTAGCCTAAAGGTGCACATGTGCACCCTTAACATGGGTGTACATGAGCACACTTGAAAAGGTGCACATGAACACCCCAAGAGTGCCCATGTCTACCTTATAGGGTGCACGGTCTTGTCCCATATTTTGCACGCCTAAAGTGCACATGTGCACCGCTTAACAAGGGTGTACATGAGCACCCTTGAAAAGGTGCACATGTCCACCCCTGGAGTAAACATTTCCACCCATCGAGGTGCAAACTTGCACCCATTAAGGAGCAGATTTGGTTCCTAAAAGATGCACATGTCCACCCCTGGAGTTAACATTTCCACATTTTGAATATTTACGCCAATCTTTTTTTTCCCGGAGGTAGTGCAATACCGGGCCAACCCGTGGCCAGGACGTAGCAAGCCCCTATAGCGACTCGATGAGTGGCGTTTCAGATATTAAGCTGAAAAGAACAGATTTATTATAATTAATGGAGTAAACAGTTTGCACCTCGAAGGGTGGAAATGTTTACTCCATTAACTGTAATAAATCTGTTCACTTCATGATCTTAGCCAAAAGACCGAGAAGCGATACCGGTAACAGATTTTCCCAACGGGATAATCCTTTTAGAAAAACAACAAATCTTGGTTACCGACACACGCCAAAGCGGGCCCTAATTTGCTAAATATCTAAAAATCTGTCGACGATGAAACAAAATAATCACACTCTTTTCAGACGGATAAGGTTATTATTTTTCCATATAATGCATATTCAGTATATTCAATTAACATAAAATGTGTAATATAGTGAATTATCTGCCAAAAAATACGATTCGAACCACATATTCGCGACATCGTTCCTAACACTTCATGCATATTCATCAATGACAACAGTGACGTCATGTACTTAAACCCGCCCATTGTCGACTGTGATCTAGCTTATGGCGTTTACGTTTATAGTGATGCAATATACATGGGCAATAGAGTACCGAAGCAGTGACGTTAAATTCTTTTGTTAGTGCATAGTAATGGTTCTAAACAAGTTGGCGTTTGAGTTGAGCTTTTGGTAGTGGGTTGGAGCTGGATGATTGCCTTCATAGCAACCGCTAGGTCAGAAATTTCTGGCTTGCCTGACATTGTTTAGAACCATTACCCATGGCAATGAATAGCTGTGACGTCACACTTCGGCACTCTATGAAAGGCTGTAATAGGATGTAGTTATACGAAAGTGAAGCGATTTTCATTTTTCATTTTCAAAAATGATGCACATGTGCAAACTATGAGAGGCGTGCAAACTATGAGACAAGATCGTGCACCCGTAGGGGTGCACAATTGCACCCCTATATTTTTAGTGTGTAATGGGTTCGAATTCTCTCTTATGCCTCTTTTTTTTGCCATAATTCATGGGCACTCTTGGGGTGTTCATATGCACCTTTTCAGGGGTGCACATGTGCACATTAAGGCGTGCAAAATATGGGACAAGACCGTGCACCCTATAAGGTAGACATGGGCACTCGTGGGGTGTTCATATGCAGCTTTTCAAGGGTGCTCATGTACATCCCTGTTAAGGGGTGCACATGTGCTCCTTAAGGCGTGCAAAATACAAGATCGTGCACCCCTAGGGGTGCACAATTGCACCCCTATTTTTTAGTGTGTAATGGGTTCGAATTCTCTCTTATGCCTCTTTTTTTTGTTGCCATAATTCATGGGCACTCTTGGGGTGTTCATATGCACCTTTTCAGGGGTGCACATGTGCACCTTAAGGCGTGCAAAATATGGGACAAGACCGTGCACCCTATAAGGTAGACCTGGGCACTCTTGGGGTGTTCATATGCAGCTTTTCAAGGGTGCAAGATGGGACAAGATCGTGCACCCCTAGGGGTGCACAATTGCACTCCTATTTTTTAGTGTGATACAGGAGGTAAGTAAACAGATTGGGCTTTCAAGTTGCATGTGCATAATTAATTTCTCTTCATACAAAGTTAGTTTCAGTCAATCAATCAAAATCTATTTGTTCTAATTACATAGTCTATCAGTGCTCTTTGATGAGCCTTGATTTCGGAATTTAATAACAAATAAAATCTGATCTGATAACATCAGTCTAATCTTTGTTCAAGGAAACAATATGGGAATAATCAATATGGCATTATACAAAATGCAACACATATAATTTATTTCAAAAATATATCAACACCCAACATTCAAATTCATCTTAGCATTTAATAATGTGCCTATTATCATTGTAATTTGTTCAAAATTAGGAGGAAGATACGAAAAATATAAACCTATCTGCTCCGACTACGACTACACGTAGGGTGCACATTTCCACCCCATACCTTGTGCACGCTCAGACGAGAAAATGTTGACGTATGCGGGACATACACCTTTACAGGAGTACGCGGGCACGGAAGGGGTTGAGGGGGAGGATCGTACACGCCAAGTGCACGCCTAGTTCTAAGTGTGTAGACCGTGTATTATTTGTATATCATTCAGCTCAAAAGCGTTAACAAACGGTCATAAACCTCATAAACGTCCGTTGTAAAAGCTGACGCATATTTTCGCTTTCATAACCAGGAAAGCACTGTTCTTTTTCAATAAAACTTTCACACATCATTCGGACATATCTTACAATGATTTTGGTACAGGATTGAAGTCTCAAATGTCATTTTGGGCAATATCTGACACTTTACATGCCTCACTAAATACTGGTATTTGGAAACGCCCTATACACAAACACCCAAATATAACAACAATTTTATTACCGTGTGAAATTCGTGTTGAATTTGTGTTTGCAATGATGCTTCGTGACTTAATTATCTGTAAATGTAAAGGATAAACAAAGGCTGCCTTGAACTTGACTATTTGAGCAATATATAAAAAATAAAAAAATGCACACTATTCAATTCATCGGCACATGGAAATCACATGCAAAACCGCCGCATACAAACTGAACAAACTGATGACAGTCCTGGCCGACTTAGCGGAATATCTCGGGAGGTGGGAGTAGTGACGCTTGGTTTTGTGTTTCTATCCTCTATACTATCTCACAATTCCCACAAATACACCACATAACATGTTTTTCTATCTTTTCCTTCTATCCTTCCATCATTTATTTTCCCTTTTATTGTCTAAAGTAATTTTGTTAGTATTTATTTTCTTTTATTTATTTATTTATTTTCTTTTTTCTTTCTTTTTGTCATAAGTAAGTTCTTGTAGTTTTGTAGTATTTTAATTTTTGTACGTATTTGTTGTTGTTGTAGTATCAAGTACTGTAACACTTTATTTGAGAGCGCGTTTTACAAGCATCGCTTTTTAGCAGCGCTCTCCATTTCCAACCACAAGTTTTATGAATTATTGTCTTATATTTTGATTTCAATTGTAAAAGTATAATATTTTTGTTCTATGCGATTATAAATGTATTATGTGTTGGAAATGAAAAATAAATAAATAAAATTAAATAAATGAAATGATGTTATCTCATCACGTTTGGTAATAACGGTTTCTTTTCATGCCAGAAAATAAAACAAACAATATGGATCTTTTATGCAAGTCGCGAAATAATGGCACATAGGTTTTTCAAAACATTTTTGTTGTCTCAAATTAGGTTCATAAACTAGTTTATTATAATTTACATATATACTCCGCAAAAAAAGAAACTGGACACTTGTATGAGACCAAATATTTCGTATTCATTAACGATAAAATATATGATATTGTATATCAAATTAAAGATAAAATTACCCTCTTCAATATTTGCATAAAATCCAGATGAAATCATTCATGCATGACTTGTCACAGTCAATTAACCACACCAAGGTCTGTTTTCAAAAATAGCAAAAATGGAACATCCACGCAACCATATAAATGTTGATAAGCATAATCTAAAACGCTATATTCATGAGATGGCATATTTTGTCATTACAAATGTGACCTTTTCTATCTTCATCTCAATAAAGAGTATAAATGAAGACAAATTGTGAACGTTATAGGTGGTATTTTAATCAAAAAGTAACAAAATGGGGAATTCCATGGCAAAGCTTTATTAGTCAAAACCACAGTTTGTGCCCTTATTTCAGCAAGAAAATGGTATAAATTATTCTCATGAATTCTACCGTAGTCCAAAGATCTTCAAAACCTGAAGTCACCCTTGGTCAAACAGTTGGACATTCTTTAACATGCCATTTATCTAGGTAAATATGGTTAAAATTGCAGGGGACACATGAAATAAACAAGCTTCATGCCTCTAATACAGACCAGTATGATAATGCTCTCATAACCTGGCCCTGTTTTATTGACAAATTTGTATTTCCAGAGTTTGTTCATAACAATGAAGTTGAATAATGTCATAATTTAGTTGCCCCGCTCATCTTGTTTTAAGTGAAACGCTTACTATCATTTCAGTCGAATGGTGTGGTCCCTCATTGTTTTGCTATTTTTGAAAACAGACCTTGCTATTGTTAATTGACCATGGCATTTCATGCATGAACGATTACACCTTTAAGTTATACCCTGCATGTAGAGGACTAAATTCCCTTTAATTTTATATATGATCATGTACACTTTATCGTACACTAGTATGAAATATTTCAACTTATACAAGTGTCCAGTTTCTTTTTTTGCGGAGTATATATGTTATTGTGAATGTATTAATTAGTATACTTGTATTTGCAGAGGAAAAGGAGGATAACAAACCATTTCAGATGAAAAAATATCAGAGGAAAAAAAAGTTCGAGAAAAAAAGTCAGAGGAACAAAATGTTAGGAGAAAATGTCAGTGGGAAACGTCAGAGGGAAAACCCGTAGAGGAAAAAACGTCAGAGGTGCTATGATAGTATAAAGATTACTAACTGAACAAATAAGACAAATTGGGTACACATTGGTTTAAAGGGTATTGTAGGTTTAATGTTTATATAGGGCATGCAAATCCATACAACTATTAGTGCATTCACATTCTGTACAATATCAATCAATTCTTGATTGGTCGCGGGAGGGCCTTGCCTATTTCCCCAGACCTGTGATAAAGGGTAGAAGGAGTAAAACAGGTTTTAGGATATGGACTAGGCATAATCAAGTACCTTACTTATTTTTGATTGGCATTGTAAAATAACATGCACTTGTTCATAATTTCAACTGTTGTTTTGTTCAAACTGCTGTTTTATTCAAACTGCTATTACTGACCTACAAGGCCCAACATGGACTCTCTCCTTCGTACCTAGCTGACATGATGAAACCGTACACACCGGGCCGTAACCTCCGCTCCAGCAACCAACTCTTACTATATAGATGTCCCCAAATGTAACACCTCGTTTTATGGCTCTAGATCCTTTCAATATACTGGCCCCAACCTGTGGAATAAACTCCCGCTTGCTATTCGACAATCCACATCCCTTGGTCAATTCAAATCCTCACTGAAAATCCACCTCTTTCGCTCTGTGTAAATTTAAGACAGTATTTAAAGGGCATCAAGCGTGGGGATGCTACATAGCGGGTCGCCATTTTGAACTGGGTTAGTTTGCGCGCACCGCATGACACTGAGCTAACGTGCATTACGCACCGTGCGCAACGCGTATGCAAGATGGCGCCGCGCATCTCATTTGACGAATCTGAACTACCTTTAATGTATATTGTAATGTTTGCTTATATGTTCTGTTTATTAAGACGTAAGCATTTGTAATTTAATTTGTTTTAAGACTTAAGTATTGAATTGTAAATTATGCAATATGTGAAAAGCGCGTAGAGATTATTACGCGCTATAGAAGAAATGTCTTATTATTATTATTATTTTGACTTATTCATTGGAAATATATGTATTTGTCTTGTTGAAAATGAAATAAAATTGAATCTTGAACCTTTAATAGCCCGGTCACATATCAACGGATTGCGCAAACGGATGTCAAACGGAGAGCTAAATTTTCCATCCGTTCTATACGTTTCTTGTCCGTTCCTTGTCCGGTGATGTACGCATGAACCAATGGAGACGACTTTCATCACCGGATAATTCAATTTCGCAAATTGTCTATTCGTTGGGCATACGTTTCCGATATCCGTTGATATCTTACCGGGCCAATAAGGATGTAGTAACATTTTTGGCTTGTTTACAAACTGAAAAAGGCTTGATAAAATGTGTACTTCTTTGATCTAATGTATGTCCACTGAAAGATGCTGCCATTTCCCTGGTAAATAAGTGTCATATAACCCAAGTGATACGCACACATACAAAGAGATATTGCTTACCTCAGTTCACTAACCTAATCTTGATCAGAGGAAAGCCTTTGATAATGTAGACCATTAATATTTATTTAAATCGATGCGTGCTATGGGCATTGGTGAATCCTTTATTTCTTGTGTTAAACTTTTATATAATGATGCTGAGGGTTTAGTTAATGTTTGTGGATCATTGACTGCTCCTTTTCCTTTTCGAAAGGGCATCCGTCAAGGCTGCCCTCTGTCGGGCTTACTTTACTCCTTGGCTATTGAACCTTTTTTTAAATACGCTTAGAGTAAAATTAGATACAATGAGCTTTTTGTTACCTAACATTAATAAGTATTGTTCAGTGTCTGCCTACGCAGATGATATGCCTATATTTGTAACAAACGATATTGGTTTTGAAGTTATATATAATGTTTATAAGGTGAGTTCTTCTGCTGCTCGTCTTAATGTTTTGAAATCCCAAGGCCTTTGGTCTGGGTCTAGGTCCAGACGGATAGATAGGCCTCTCGGGTTTTCGTGGAACAATTGTGGTATGGTTTGTCTTGGAGTCTACCTGGGGAATAATATTAGTTTTGTAAATAAGAATTGGGAAAGTCGTAAAGGGAAACTAAGTAAAACCCTTTCTCGATGGAATTCACTCTCTTTTAGTTTGTCTTTTAAAGGGAGGGTTCTTGTAGCTAATCAATTAGCTGCTTCTAAAATTTGTCATTGTCTTGCGGTCGTCTCTCCTCCAGAACGTGTTTTTAAAAGAACTTCAGGACATGCTTATATATTTTATGTGGCCCAATAAACGGCACTTGCTTAAAAGAACTCTTTTGTTTCAAGAGTCTCAAAAGGGTGGACTAGGTCTAGCACGCGTCCTAACTTTTCGCTTTATTTTTTTGCAACGTTTTTTAAAATCTTTGTTCTCACCCTGCGTATGCCTTATAGTCTCATAATCTTCATAGTTATAGAAGACTCGAGTTTGATGTTCAATTGCTCTTTATTGATTTGGACGAAAGATTTTTTGTAAGTCTTCTTTGATTTTTTAAGTGAACTGTTGCTTGCTTGGAAGTTTTCTGGAGCTCGCATTCAAACAATGTCTTGTATTAATCATGTTTTTAATGTTCCGTTAAATTACCATCCCCTCCTTTCTCGGTCATTAGATGGCAATCTGGTTTTCTCTGCACGACTCTTCGCATGTGGAATCAAACTTGTCAAACAGACTGTCAATCTTACCGACGGCACCTGGAAATATGCCGATGACTTCATCACCCACGCCATCTTACGTTTTTCTTCACGGCGTCTCCTGGACCTCGAGCTCGCTCGCCTACATCAAGCTCTTTTAGCCACTTTTCCTGAACCGCTAGTGGACTTCGACGCTCGGTCATTTCCCTTCTTTCGGACATCTCTTTGACTCGTCCGGTTATTGTGAAAACCAGTGATAATACAGACATGCTTACAATACCTGCTAAAAAAATTGTATTGCATCTTCAACCGCCCAACTAACTCTCTGCCTGCAACGTCACACACTTATTGGCATGACGCTGACGTTCTCTCGCCGTCTTCGCGCATTAACTGGACGGAGGTTTATCAGCTTCACTCGGCCAAGAAAGATGGTGACGTCCAGTACAAGCTCCTCCACAACGTTCTTCCTTCTCTCGCCGTACTTCACCACCTTAACCCTGATATTCCGTCATTGTGTGGATGGTGTGGGGGAAAAGGAACAATCACGCATTTATTCATCCGATGCCCCCCTATCCAGCCGTCCTTGGACCTTCTTCATCGTCTCATTGCTTGCCTTCTTAATAATAATAATAATAATAATTGCATTTATATGGCGCTTTATACAGGCGTTTCTAAGCGCACTGGTGGTCTGTCTAAATAAGAACACTAGTAAACACGATAGCATAAAAACAATACAACACCAAAGTCAAAGTAACAAATAAGAAATAACAAATACATGACATAATACAATACTTAATTACTAACTGTGTGCGCCTCCAGAAAATTACAACTGCTTAAAAAGATGGGTTTTGAGGAGGATTTCAAATGATTCGATAGATGTGGCATTCTGAATATGGGGTGGGAGTTTGTTGCAAAGGGTGGGGGCAATGGACGAGAAGGCTCGGTCACCATAACGAGTTTTTGTACGTGGGCCATGAAGTAATTGGAGAGAGGAAGATGAACGGAGGGGTCTGGCAGAAGAAGAGGAACGAAGGGAGACTAGGTCTTGAAGATATATAGGGGCAAGATTATGCGTGATTTTATATGTGAGAAGTAAAATCTTGAAAGTAATGCGTGAATGGACCGGTAGCCAATGAAGTGAGCGGAGAACAGGGGATATATGGTCATGTTTCCTTCTAAGGGTGACTAATCTAGCGGCTGAATTTTGGATACGTTGGAGGGGGGATATATGAGAAAGATGGAGGCCGGCGAGGAGGGAGTTGCAGTAGTCCAGATGAGAGGAGACGAAGGCGTGGACGAGTCGCTCAGCGGATGATTGGTCAAGCAGACGCCTGATCTTCCCTATTTTGAAAATACCCCAACATGCCCATGATGCAGATTTGCAGATGTTTATGATATGGAGTTTAAGAGTTAAGTGTTTGTCCAAAGTAAAGCCAAGGTCTCTAACACATTCAGAAGTCTGTATTACTCCATCCTGAGTGGTTAAACCTGCTAGAGGATCTGTACTCCTGAACTGTGACGAAAAATGGATGAGCTCAGATTTGTCTTCGTTCAGACGAAGTTTGTTGGTAGTGGACCAGGCTTTGATGTCCATGAGACATTCTCTCAGTGAGTTAACAGCAGCAACCCTATCGCCAGGTGACATAGTTATGTAAATCTGAGTGTCATCGGCGTACATAGAGTAGTTGACACCACGATGACAATTGATGATTCTTGCGAGAGGACCCGTATAGAGGAGAAAAAGCAGGGGCCGGCAACTGACCCTTGCGGAACTCCACAGCTGAGAGAACTAGGAGTTGAACATATCCCATTGATTATCACCCTCTGTGTGCGGTCTTGAAGATATGACTTGATACATTGGATGACAGTGCCTGTGATGGAATAGTCATTACTAAGTCGTTGTAGTAGCAAGGCGTGGTCGAGCGTGTCAAACGCTGCCGAATAGTCCAAAAGAAGAAGAGCAGCCTCATTGCCCTTGTCAACAGCAAGGAGGAGATCGTTGTGCACTTTCAACAATGCAGTTTCTGTTGAGTGGAGGCTGCGGTACGCTGACTGGTTTGCAGGAAGCAGATGATTACTGTCCACATGAAACATTAGCTGATTAGCCACAATCCTTTCAAGGAGCGGTGGAGATAGCATGAGAAGACGTCGAAGCTGAGCTTCAGTAACTGGCATAAACTCGCTCAGGTTACAGTTCACAGTTCCAGGAGCTTGGACGGGTAACTCCAAACGATTAGTATCAGATGCAAAGGAAGACACAATATCATCGATTTTCTTCTTGAAGAATACACTGAACCTGTTCGCCAGTTTAGAATCGGATGAATGTTCAGGATAAATAGAAGACTGGGGTGGACAGTTTCTTCACGAAGTTGAATAGCTGTTTAGAGTCGGCGTTGGCGATCTCATTTCTCAGGTATTGCGAATTACCATCGGTGATCAGACTGTAGTACAGCTCACATTCTTGACGATACAGGTCCATGTCAATCTGCATGCCAGACTTCAACATGCGACGTTCAGCACGACGCCTACGCCTCCTGGCCTCCCTAATATCATCATAGAACCAAGGGGCATTGGGTCTGATTGTAACAGTCACAGTTTTAACAGGGGCATGCTTGTCCATGAGATTACTCAGTGTGTCATTATAAAATGAAACTGCTTCTGAAGGACAAGAAGGACACTGGGAAGTTAACAAAACCTGTTTAATATCCTGGCAGAAAGAGTTAGTGTCTATGTCGCGAAGCTTTCTAAAGATCACTTTCCTTCTAGGGTTTTGTGGCCCTTTAAGATTAATGGTGGAAAGAATGGCGGAGTGATCAGATGGCAAAGATGGCAAAAGAGTAATATGGGAAATAATATCTTCAGATTTCCTACTAAGAACTAAATCAAGTGTGTGGCCTGCCTGGTGAGTGGGGCCCTGAACATGCTGTTGGAACCCAAGGGCTTCAACAGCATTGAGAAAAGATTGGGCAAAAGTATCAGTAACATCATCTACGTGTATATTAAAATCACCAAGAAGGATGGCTGGGTGAACATCAAGAGCGGCACTCTCAAGGAGAGTTAAAAAATCTTCAAGAAAATCGTTGCTAGTAAAAGTATGCCGAGAGGATTGGGGTGGGCGGTAAATACAATAAACCCGAACAGTAGATGAAGAAGTAAGATTGATCGTGAGATCCAACAATTCAAAAGACAAAAAATTGTGAATGTCATTGACAACACAGCGCGCAGAAGACCTATAGAGGGCACATATACCACCTCCTCTACACCTCCTTCTTCCGACCGTGAAGATTGACTTTAAACTCTATTGGACTCTGGTTCCACATGCGCGGGGTCGTTGCAGGGAGGCAGTCCGTCTTTCTTATTTTTTAATATAGGTTTGAAAAGTACTTTGTATTGGTTGTATAGGAAATATTGTTTTTACGACCCTCTTTCCTTTTGGGTACTCAGGATTAAAAGTAAAATCTTGTTGGAATTTGAATTTTGTAAAATGCATAATAACTTGTTTGCTTTTAATAAGCGTTGGTCTTGCAATGATGCAATCTTTCTTATTAGTGGCAATAGGTTTACAGGGTTGATTTAATTTCTATGCTTTGTGCCTAGGTTCTATTGTAATATTTGGCCTATTTTTGATCTTGCTGTACCTAATACTTATATGTCATGCACCTTTTGTGCTGGTTTGATATACAGTTAAAGGGTCTTTATATATTTCTTTGCTTGAACACTATACACTACTCACAACAAGTAAGTACCCCCTAGCAATTTGTCATATATCTCAAAAAGTATTTCACCGATTTTGATCACTCAAATGGTAATGGATGCGCAATTTTCTTACGCACAATGTGAATGGTAAATGGTTGCCATAGCGTTACGTTTTCATCATCAAACAAGGAATTTTCTAAAACAAAGTGCCAAAAATAAAGTTGCACTTTCAGTTTTATTTGGCATAGTGGGTACATTTTGTACACGAGTAAGCTTTTAAAAACTGGTTCCACTGTGAACAATGTGATGTTGTGCTCTCATGCTGTGCAGACATGTCTCTCAGTTGGCTCTGAAATTTTTTTGAATTTTGTGGAGTTTTGTAGACTTTTTCCCCCTTTGGAATGGTCTATTCATTTATTTGATAACTAAATGTTGTTTGGAAGCGAAATTACATCTTTGGTGATATTCTAGAGCTTTTTTTGGAGTTTGACCCTGTGTTTTGTATTTGTATTGATTTTGTACACATTGAAATGGCCAGTCCCATACATGGATTTTTGTGTGATATGGAATCTACAATTCATGATGACTGTAGTTGGAGCTCATGTGAGGAGAATCAAGCTGTTACTGCTATCCATGTTTAATCTACTCTGATCTATGATGATATGTGGTTCCTTGTTTTGTACTCACACAGCCTTTTTATCATACATATTTTGGGATACTGACACTGTCTTGACTTTGTTTGACATTACTTTTTAAGTAACAATGGACATGGCAGCCATCTTGTTTATTTCAGCATTCTACTGATAGCACTGATTTATTAAACAATTTTACTAATTCCTCAGCCTATATCATTATGCCTCGCAAGCCTAAATACCCATGTGGTATTTGTAACCGTGCTGTTACATGGAAAACATCTGCAATTGCCTGTGATGATTGTGATACTTGGTATCACAAGAACTGTATACACATGTGCACTCCTGTATTTGATGCCTTGTGTAACTCTAATGTTTCATGGCACTGCCCTTCATGTGGCTTACCACACTTCACCTCAAGCCTCTTTGAAAAGACTTATGATGCTAATATTGATGATGAATCAAGCAAGCAGTCGGACAGATCTGGTAACTCTGGTTCAAGCAGCCCAATCGGTCAACCCATGGCTTGTTCTTCACCAAATGAGCAAACCACTCAATCCAATGTGTCTAGTAAAAGTGCCCAAGCTAGAAATCTCGGTGTTCTTGTCATCAACTGCCATAGTATCAGGAACAAGAAAGTAGAGCTCTGGAACATCCTGGACTCGGCTAAGCCATCTGTTGTTATCCTAACAGAAACTTGGTTAATTCCAGACATTACAAACCATGAAATATTACCAGCTAGCCTTGGCTATGAAGTCTTCCGTAGGGACAGATCTGACGGGTATGGTGGTGTCGCCATCGCTGTATCTTCAAACCTTGATGCAAAGCTACTGCATTCCGCCAGTGATTGTGAAGCCTTGTTCATCGAGATCAATTTAACTCTCAACCAGCACCGACCAGGAAAGGACAAATCCCTGATTGTAGGTAGTGTGTACCGCCCACCAAGTTCAAATGACACTTACATGGACCATCTAAGTGAAACCATCAGAAGCATTGCTAATCAACATAAGAAATCTGTGCTGTGGATAGGTGGTGATTTCAACCTTCCAGACATTGACTGGGATGGCTTCTGCATCACAGGTCACCAATACCCGCAAGGCCTCAGTAACAACCTGATCACGACTATGTTTGAAGCTGGACTCGACAAAGTTGTCACCTTTCCAACTAGACTGAATAGCACCCTCGATCTCTTCCTCACAAACAGCCCTTCTTGCATCAACAAATGCCAACCAATCCCCGGCATAAGTGATCACGAAATTGTGTTCATCGACACAGACATCAAGCCTAAACGAAACAAGCCAGTGAAGCGGAAAATATACCTGTGGGACAAAGCTGACATGGACGTCATCCGCAATGATGGCGAAAAGATGGCAGAAGAGTTTGTCAACAAGTATGACTCATCATCCAATGTCTGCGAGATGTGGACCACCATTGAATCCGGACTTGTGAGCATACTTGAAAAAGTACCTTCAAAAATGACCTCCAGTCGCTTCAACCAACCATGGGTGAATCGTAATGTTAAGCGGTTGAGTCGGCAGAAACAGCGTACTTACAACCAAGCACGATCATGCCGCAATCCCCAGAAGAAAGCAAGGACCTCGGTCAAGTACAATAACCTCAAGAAACGCATGCAGAAAGCCTGTAATGATGCATACGATACATACATCAATAACATCATCTGTGCTGACCTCAAATCAAATCCTAAGCGATTTTGGAGCCACATCTCAAGTAATCGAAGCGACAACAACGGTGTTGCCCCTCTGCGAGGTTCATCAGGAGCCACGTACACTGGTAGTAGAGACAAGGCAAACCTATTAAACAACCAGTTCTGCTCGGTCTTCAACAAAGCAGAAGAGCCTAACAGCCTACCTGATCTTGGTCCTAGTCCATTCCCCCCAATACCACCCATTGAAGTGTCGGTCAACGGGGTAATCAAGCTGCTTAAGAAATTGAATCCCCACAAAGCAACAGGGCCAGACTCCATCTCAGCTCGGCTTCTCAAGGAACTTGCAGATTGTCTTGGACCTGTACTAGCCATTCTCTACCAAGCATCTATCAACACAGGAATGGTACCAGACATTTGGAAGTCGGCCATAGTCACACCAATCTTCAAGAAAGGGGACAGAAACAAGCCATCGAATTATCGTCCAATTTCACTGACAATCATCTGCTGCAAATTACTGGAGCACATCATCCACAGCTCAGTAATGCGTCATTTCTTGGCACATGATGTCCTGTCTGATGTTCAGCATGGTTTTCGGAAGGCGCGCTCCTGCGAATCCCAACTTATCATCACCGTAGATGACATTGCACAAAACCTAGACAACGGACAACAGACGGACCTCATACTACTTGATTTTTCAAAGGCATTTGACAAAGTTCCCCACCATCACCTCCTACACAAACTCAAGTTCTACGGCATCCATGGAAGCCTCATCACCTGGATCAGCAGTTTTCTGCAAGGCAGGGTCCAGCGAGTCGTCCTTGATGGGGAATCATCGGAAGTATCCCCCGTATCATCTGGCGTCCCCCAGGGCACTGTGCTGGGGCCCTTACTTTTCTTGGCCTACATCAACGACCTGCCGAACTGCATCTCTGAAGGTTCCCGCGTCAGATTGTTTGCTGATGACTGCATTGTATACAGAGTGATCAACAACACAGATGATGCCAGCTACCTCCAACACGATCTGGATGCACTACAAGAATGGGAGCAGAAGTGGATGATGGAGTTCCATCCAGATAAATGCAAGGTTCTTCATATCACCAAACGACGCAACCCCATCATATCACCATACTCGATACACGATCATCCTCTCGAGGCAGTTCCATCAGCCAAGTATCTAGGTGTCGAGCTCACTGATAAATTGTCATGGAATAAGCACATAGACAGCACCACCAAGAAAGGAATAAGGACTCTCGGCTTCCTTCGTCGAAATCTGCGCAAGTGCCCACAAGATATCAAAGCCACATGCTACAAGGTCCTTCACTGTTAAAAAAAACAGTAGATTTTACAGGAAAAAAAATACAGAATCATTCTGTAAATTGTTGTAACTGGAAATTTCCTTTAATTTAACAGAAAAGATCTCTAAAAGAAAAGAAGAAAGTTTTTTTTAGAGGAACTTGATATGCTTACAGACCCCACGGACTGATTTTCTGTAATTTTACTGAGTGCTTCGTGAAATAAAATAATCCTCATATTTTAAGGAAAGATCTGTTTTCTTACACAATTCTTTTGAGAATCACCGTAGCCGCAGACCATCTGTAATTTTAAAGAATAATTCTAAAGGAAACGAAATAACTGTTTTTCAACAGAATCTGTCATTTATTTTACTTTAAATAAAAAGAAGAAAAGTCATTTTGCAGAAAATTGTTATGCTTACAGACCCCATGTACCAATTTTCTGTAATTTCACAGAATGCTTCGTAAAATAAAGTAATCCTCATTTTTAAAAGAAAGATCTGTTTTCTTAAAAATTATTTTGTGAATTATTGTTGCCGCAGACCATCTGTAATTTTAAAGGGACTTAGTAACATTGTCCATATTAACAATAAAATCACGGGACAGGTTTCGGTTTGTCAAATTTCCCTTTCGTTACAAAGATATGTATGATTGAAGTATTCAGATAAGAAAAACTCCGGGCGAGTTTTTCTTCCGTGTACAAAGTATAGTGCAGTGAGTTACAGAATATCACTTTGCATTTTCGCTCATTACTTGGCCATACAATGTTCATTTGACTTGAAATTTCCACACAATATCCTGTGGACATATGAGATAACAACAATATACATTGCATCAACCATTCAACACTTTTTGCACATGTCAACAAAGTTACTAGATCCCTTTAAAGAATAATTCTAAAAGAAACGAAATAACTGTTTGTGAAAATAATTTTTCAATTATTTTACTTAAAAAGAAAATAAGAATTTTTTTTTTACAGGAATTTGTATGCTTACAGTACCGATTTTTGTGATTTTACAGAGTGCTTCCTGAAATAAAGCAATCCTCATATTTTCAGGAAAGATCTGTTTTCTTACAAAATTGTTTTGTGAATCATTGTTGCCGCAGCCGCGCAGACCATCTGTAATTTTAAAGAATAATTCTAAAAGAAACGAAATAGCTGTTTTTCAACATAATTTTTCAATTATTTTACTTAAAAAGAAAAGACGAACTTTTTTTACAGGAAATTTGTATGCTTACAGTACCGATTTTCTATGATTTAACAGAGTGCTTCCTGAAATAAAGCAATCCTCGTATTTTAAGGAAATATCTGTTTTCTTACAAAATTGCTTTGAGAATCATCGTAGCCGCAGACCATCTGTAATTTTAAAGAATAAATCTAAAGGAAACGAAATAAGTGGTTTTCAACTGAATTTATCATTTATTTTACTTTAAATAAAAAGAAGAAAAGTTATTTTGCAGAATTTTTTTTGCTAACAGACCCCATGTACCGATTTTCTGTAATTTCACAGAGTGCTTTATGGAATTACGTAATCCTCATTTTTAAAGGAATTTTTTCTTCTTCTAAAAAGCTAGGACTATAACGTGCGGCGTGCCACAGGTGTCAGTAACATTGTTTTAACTTATATTTAACTAGTTACCTTGTTGTACTGACTACTTTGAGTTTAGATTGTTTGCAGACGATTCAATATTTTCATACTTTTGATGAGAGTCAAAAGGAAATAGATTCAAATTAAGTGAATGAGCAATTAAATGCAGTTCAAAATGGTGTCATGCTATTAAATAAACTCACTATTAATTTAAAGAAAACTAATTATATGATTATCCAAAGCAAAATACAGGTAATGAATGTAAACGGTGTCCTTAACTGTCTGGTACAGATATTAATCATGTTAATGTTGTAATTGTGGCATCTTTTCTAGGAGTTGAAATTGATAGTATACATTGATTTGTAAAAATCACATTTACTTTGTAAATAAGTGTGTTCGTAGAAAAGTGCGTTAGCTATTTAAATTGAGAAATGTTGTGCCTCGGTATATTCTTGTGCTTTTGTATGAATCATTTATACAACTTCACATTCTCTATGGAATTGAGGTATGGGGAAGCAGTTCGAAATCTTACTTGTATTCATTTAGCTCAACAAATGGCTATGCGAGCTATTATTTCAATTTCAATTTTGTTTCCAATGATATAGAAACATCAACATTACAAAAAAATCAAGTGAACAATTAATATCACATTATTATATAGATCTATACGGCGGGGTAATATCAATACTATATAATAATATGATTAATAAAATAAAAGTCCACAAAGCTTGAAGAAAGGACAACCCGTTGTAAGTATACTTTGATAATTATTATGAACTTGCAGTTTCAACATTTGTATATGATTTGTACTTTACCACACTCATTATTAGAATATTGTCAGATGTTACACCATACATATGAAACAAGACTTTGTTGGACCAAAGCTTTGGAATAGCTTACCCCAGAAGATTAAAGAACAAAAAACAAGATATTAATTTCATAAGACCCTCACAATTTATTTGTCGAACAAATACATCTTTTGCATAAGTTATTATTTAATTTCAAGAATTATTATATCAGCTTTTGTAATACTGGATAATAAAGAGAACCGATCTCGACCAACACCTGTGCTAACTGTCGGTTCTCTATCCCATCAGAGCCTAAGGCCCATTATTTGTGGTTTGGTAGTCCTACACTTAAACAAGAAGAAGACTAGTTATGTGAAGTGTACAGAAAGAAAGAGCATAAATTCCTCTATTTTTAGATCCCTATTTTGTTACTCTATACCTGCTTTAGTTATTTTTTAATGATTTTTTATTATTGCGTAAATCACTATAATTTAGAAAAAATCCTTAAATTGGCAACACATTGTAATATTTTTAACACAGATATTGGCAACTATGCAGCAAAGTCACTTCATATATTTTGTCTTAAATGGTCATTACTAAATATTTTCCACCTATTTTTATGTCATTGATCGGTCAACAAAATTTAGGAGTTGCCAATTTGTAGAGGAAAACAATTGATCAGATTTGCCTTAAAATAGCTCTCGTCCTTGATGGGTTAACAACAATTTTAACTTTTGTATAAATATAAAGTAATCGTTTACAGTTCGTATTTTAATAATTTGCCTTGGATGTATGTTTTAATGTACATACGATATTGTTTTTGTTGTTGTTAATACACTTCAAACTTCAAACATGGGACATATTATGGCCCCACAAGGGTACACCCACCTAGAACCCACTTAATGAAACCACATGGGGTCATCTGGGTGCCCAGATAATGAAACCATATGGGCAGCCCATAATGCTGGTTCCATAATCGATCCCCACGCTATCCCCATTGCTATCGGCAAATTCATGATCGATTATGAACAATTGTAAGTGAATGTAAATTTCTTTCTTTCTTTTTGTAATTAATTATTTTGAAAGCATTGTTATCATGTCCTTGTTGTTGAATATAATTCATAAACATGTAAATAACAATTGTATATTGTGGTATGAATTTGATTTGAAGGCTAATCATTTCAGAATCAACTCTGTGCAAATACTAACCACAAAAAACCCGCATACCTAGAAGATGTGTATATATATGGAACCGATTACACAAACTGTTAGTAGGAAAGGTAGGATGTTAGAATGATAGGCTTAGGATGATAGGTATAGGATTAGCTTAGTAGGTGTAGGAATTAGGATTAAGTTAGGGAAGTTAGGGATGTAGGATGAAGCTTACCACAACCGCGCCATTTTTCATTTTTGTGATATGGATTGACTTTCTGTTTTTTTAAAGAAGAAATTGTTTTTATCACATACAGATATTTTATAAAAAAAGAAAAGTAGTAAATTGCAATAAGATTTATGCAGTAAAATAACAGGAGTTCTCGAGACTCTGCTTCAAGTACATTTCTGTTTTTTAAAGAAGAAATTGTATTTATCACACACAGATTGTCTGTTAAAAACAGATAAGTAGTAAATTGCGAAAAGAAGTATGCAGTAAACTTACAGGACGTCTCGAGACTCTGCTGCAAAGCACTTTTCTGTATTTTTACTGAGAAATTTTCTAACAGTGTTGTTCGGCCTATTCTTGAGTACGCCAGCTGCATCTGGGACCCTAACACGAAGATGAATGTGGCCAAGGTGGAGTCAGTCCAGCGACATGCAGCACGCTATGTGAAGAACAATTTCTCGTGGGAGAGCAGCGTCACCACAATGCTAAAGGACTTGAAATGGGACACACTTCAGCATAGAAGGTCCACGGCCAAAGTCACCATGATGTACAGAATTCACAACAAGCTCAATGACATCCCTTCCGACCGCCTGATACCCATACAATCACCAACAAGAGGCCATAACCAACGGTTTGCCATCCCCAAGACGAGGACATCCTTGCTGAGAGGGACATTTCCCCCAGACTCCATCCGTCTGTGGAACTCCCTCTCCCAGGAAACCATCAATGCCACCTCTCCAGACATCTTCAGAGACAGGCTGAAAGATGTCATCCTGGGAAATTAGCACATCTGCTGTGATTGTTTTTAATTTTGTAAATATACTGGACAATTATTTATTTTTGTATGCCCTGAGACTCCTGTCTGCACTGACTGAGAGCTCAACATCAACTTGTGCGGGTATACTCCTATAGGAGGTTCTGCACAGTACCGGAAGAAGAAGAAGAAGAATGCAGCAGTAGTACTGAATTACATAACAGATTAGTGTATTAGGCCAACTCTAATAAAGATAAAAACAGGACATGACTTCGGCCATTCTAATCCCCAGCAATTTCATATTGAAAGGCCTATTGTTTTAGAAAAAATGAATGCTTTTGAAAAATGGTGTCACTAAGAACAATGCAGCAGTAGTAGTGGATTACGTAATAGATTTGTGTGTCGGGTAATCTTCAATAAAGATGTTTACTCGTATACAAAATGTACCCACTATGCCAAATAAAACTGAAAGTGCAACTTTTCTTTTGGCACTTTGTTTAGAAAATTCATTTTTTGATGATGAAAATGTAACGCTATGGCAACCATTTACCACTCACATTGTGCGTAAGAAAAATTGCGCATCCATTTTCGTTTGAATGATCAAAATCGGTGAAATACTTTTTGAGATATATGAAAAAAATGCTAGGGGCAGGCGCGCCGATTCCACCGAAAACACAATCCATTTGGGGGGGGGGGGGGGGGGGCAGAGCATTGTTCACAAACAATGCTCGCCCCCCAATGCATTGTGTTTTCGGATGGAATCGGCGCCACTGGCTAGGGGGTACTTACTTGTTGTGAGTAGTGTATATTTTAGGTTCTTTTGTGCAAAGTTTCTTATTGGTTGTAATCTTGACAAATTGTTTTGCTTGTATTTGTTGTGCATGCATACATTATTTGTTCTATTTTGTAATATTGGACTTTGATGTATTATTTGTGAATCAAATTATCCTTTGAAAAGTCAAAACAAAATTCTTCTACTGTATGTGCACTCGTGCATTTCGACTGGAGCCCATCAATATAATTATAATACACACGCAACAACATCATAAACATGTACCGCAGTCGATGGTGTTAATTTGTTGTTTATGAATGTCGACCTTCGGCTTATAAACGACATGAACGGGTGTTCGTCATTCAAAAAACACTCAAACTTCCTGTCACTATTGTTCTTCTTCGTCCTCTTCAAATTCTTCTTCTTCTTCTCATTCTTCTTCCTCTACTTCAAATTCTTCTTCGACTTCAAAGTCTTCTCCTTCTGAGGGTACCAAGATACTTCAGTGCTAGCCAAATGTTTGCCGAAATAAATGTCCCTGCCTGTCAAGCTGTATTAAGGAATCTCATGTTCAAATTCATGCATAGAGTGGATCTGAGAATGGTATTATTAATGTTTTAGTGAATCCCTCATATAGTTGCCTTATGTACACATCAGGCCTTTGGAAATGTTGGCTTAGTAGCCTGCTGGCTCATGGAGATTGATAACTTTGTGCATGTCCCATGGACTTTTGTGCAGTATAGTTTATTCTTGTTGCTTGTTATTATAGTACATGTTAGTACATTGCCTTGTAGTCGGGGCTGTTAGGGACATATAGGGGGTGTTTGGTGCAGATTCTTCTAAAAGCACCAAATTTGGCCCAGAGGTAGTCCATACCATACTATTACGATTTCTGCCGGGCGCCAAGAAGGGCGCCCTCTGGGGCCGCCATTTTGGGCAAATCCAAAATGGCCGCCATATCGGTTTAAAATCACTCATAGCTTCAAAACAAAGAGAGCTAGCAAATTAAAAGTTTATATAAATATGGGGTTTTCAGGGTCGGAGAACGTGATTATGATGTTCTTTCATCGATTTGAGGTCTCCTTGGGGCTGTCATATTGGTCAAATCCAAAATGGCCGCCGTCTTAGTTAAAATTCAAGTTTATTTTCAACGGATAAGGGCTACCATTAAATAGTTTTATATGAATATAGGGTTTTCAGAGTCAAGGAATCTGATAATGATGCCCTTTTATAGATCTGAGGTCTCCTTGTGGCTGTCATGCTAGTCATAATGGTAAAATCCAAAATGGCCGCCGTCTGAGTTAAAGGTCAAGTGTAGTTTCAAACGGAAAAGGCATAGCATAAATGAGTATGCATAAAATATGGGGTTTAGGGGGTCAGAGCATCTGATTATGATGGCCTTTCATCGTCTACCTGGGACTGTCATGCTAGTCATATTGGTCAAATTCAAAATGGCCGCCATCAAAGTGAAAGGTTTAGAGTAGTGAGGTATACAGGGCTAGCATAATACATGTACAAGGGTATATAAATATGGGATTTTCGGTTTGAGGGATTCTGATTATGGTGGTTTTCATTAATTTGACGTCTCCTGTTGTCGTCATGCTTGCCATATTGCTAAAATCCAAAATGGCCGCCGTATACGTTACATGTCAAATGCAGCGCCAAACGGGTCATTTAACTTGACCCTTCAGACTCGCGCACTCCCAAGCTACATGTACCATACACAAAGTCCTATATCATCCAGCCCCCGGTCAAACTCAGTCAATTGGATGTCTTTGCCAAAAATGAGATCAGACCCCTCCTCGATGTGCGATGCACGAAGGAAAAGGATAGAGCATTGATGGCACACGTTTCCGGGGTGCATAAGAAAGAAAAACTGGCGTCTAACATCTCTCCCCAGACAAAGCTGCAACTACATCATGAATAAAGTATTAGATGGATCTGACAAGACAGGGTAATGAGTTTCTCAACCCAGGCCAAATCTTGCAGATCAGGCTTTTATGATATCATCAAACTACTCCAGTGGCAATTTTCCTCAACTGTGGGTGAAGACAAGTCGGTGACTGAGATGAGCGCGTTGCATATTGAAGACAATGTTAAGATGCATGTGATGATAGGAAAGCTTCTTCGCGACTCAGGATGTGCCATTGTCCTTTCCCAGGCCAAATCCTGCAGATCAGTCTTTCATGATATCATCAAACTACTCATGGGGCAATTACCCTCAACTGTGGGTGAAGATAAGTCGGTGACTGAGATGAGCGTGCTGTATATTTCAGACAATGATTACGATGATAGGAAAGCTTCTTCGAGACTCAGGATGGGCCATTGTTCTTTCCCAGGCAGAGGTACTGATGTCAGGTCGCGCTTATTCTGCACTCATAATAGGCATCACATCAAGCACACGAGCATGCATATCAAGTTACCTTAGTATTCCCCTACATTCAAGAGCAAGCTGTCTATTCGGAGTACGTAATGCCATAATGTGATGGGTCCACCCAAGTCATTTGATAATATGTTGAATCACCGTCTTGAGATCTACCACATATCAAGGTCTGTTCAACTATATTGAACTAGAGTTTCTTGCTTCGTGCGATATCCGGGAAGGAGACTTTCCGCTGTATATGTCCAATTTTGTGTCCATGGTCCATTTTTTCGCCGTTATGCGGATGGTTTCACGCCCCTTGATGACCATACAAAGTAAGCTTATTGGCTGCCAGTCCATGTGCGTGGCATGGTTGCACTAGCCAGAAAACACCATGCAATGCATGCCGAAATCACGAAGGGCAATTTGTTGTGCAAGAATTGTCCAGGCACACTGCTCGCTGGAACCTTGCATGAATAGTTGAGGTATTTGAAGGTTCATACGACCCACCCTCATCATCAACTGTTCATCATCCTGAAGAAGGACACTGTTTTCAAGTTAAGTCTCAAACGATGTTTCCTCTTCGTAAATTTGGTTGAACAGTTGGGCAGCCCTTTATTTGCAAGATGTCCAGACATTATAGCGCTAGATACGGAATAGGAAGTCGCCACCTCTCTGTAAATCTATGACATTGGCCAAGACCTTTGTACTACAATGAACGGTTGGTAATTGCATCAAAAAAAAAAAATTGTGTTATCCTTCCCAACCAACCTGACAAGTAAAAGTGCAGGAGAGACAGTGGTACACAGAATGAAAAGTGACTTTAGTGACACAACACTGTTCCTGTCAGTAAAGTCACGTCATAATCATGACGATGCTTACATTCAAATTCTTCCGGTTTCAAAATTAAAACAAAAAACACCAAGCGGATCGAGGGTCGCTGAGATTTGGTACAAAGCCGGACATTCCCAAAGCCTCATCGTACCCAATTGGAGTGCATAGGCTGCCACACGTACCACGGTTGTGGTGTTGAATATGGCAGCTGTGATCAATATGCAACGTCCCACGACAATAAAGACATTCATGAGTGTGCACAGCACCAAATAGTCGTACTCTATCTGGAGACACACATACACATTGATCTATTACGCACTGATCATGTATTGGATAATTACCCAGAGAAAATACCCTTAAAGCTCTTAAAAATCAATGGAAATGGTCCGAGGTAATCCAAAGCATGAGTGGAACAGTGATTTTCTACAGAATCAGAATAACACCAAAGAATTGTTTTCATTTATCGGTGTACAGATCATGAAGATTGACATTGGCGGAAAGCTTCTTCTAAGTACATGTATCCACTTTGATATCGTGCTACCATACATGAATCGTGACTTTGAATACTTTCAGCCATGCAACTATCCCGAAGCCGACAGTAAGATTCTCCTTCAGTTGGCTCATGCCTTGAAGCTAGCCTATATACATGGTGGCCCAGAAATAACGGAACGGGGCACTTCCCAAAATAAAGCAACAAAATGAACATGTCCATCGGATAGGGTGTCCTTTCCAATGAACAACGATACCAGGAAAAGTAATTTTGGACGTGTAGTTTTTGTTTTAGGGCGCTTTGAGTGAGACCATGTCAGGTTCCTATTTTTGTCAATTTTTACCAAGTCAGTGTCTGATATTTGAGACTTACTGCCCGCCATAATTATGTCCATTCTCTCGGCACCGCTCGGCACACAGCTGAATGCACACTAACAATGCCGCGCGGAATACTCGCGTGTTCAGTGGTATGTAGGGCAATAAATCTCATTTATCAGGCACTGACTTGGTAAAAAATGACAAAAATAGGGACCTGACATGGTCTCACTCAAAGGACACCCTATCCGATGGACATGATGGAAGTGCCCCGTTCCGTTATTTCTGGGCCACCGTGTATACGAACCATGGATATCAATGTTTTTGTTTGGCAGTCCTATTTTCGAGACCCTCGGTCTATCGGAGTTCTTGGTGGGCCTGGGTAGCGGAAAACATTATTGTGACAGTGCAGTCCATTACCTATGTCATCTTCTCTACATTGGCCAATCAAAATCCTTTGCACTGCCCCGCTTCCACAGCCTAACCGGGTTTGGTGCAACACATTATCTTGGATGTGGCAAGAAGGCTATCTGGGCAGCATGGATCTGCAAACCAGAGTTATATGTCCTCCATGTGAGATCCTGACCGTTCCACTCTCGAGTCTGTACATATGCAGCAGATTGAACGCCTAGTTGTTCTCATTTACAGCTAGGGGTGTTGTGCAGAATTGCAGATGAAGTAAAGAGACCTGCACAACTTTTCCAATTGTTGTAATTGTCCAATTATTGTAACTACCACTGCAACAGCTAAAATGTTTGATGCTGATTGGTTGCTGCCATAGAAGCTACAATAATTGGACACTTACAACAACTGGAAAAGTTTTTTGAAACAGGGGGCCCTGACATTGCATATTCTCCACTAGCTGGAAGCAGAATGTGGTGATCCTCCCAACTACACATTAGCATGTGATACGAGCGCTTGCTTGTGTGTGTATGTTAGGGTAAATTAATGTATTCATTGTGTGTACAGGTGTGCATTTGAAGTTTGAACTAATCATTGATATTACACCGTTATATCCCAACAACAAATCTTCACAAAATAGACGAGAATGTTAGTATACACGCCATAGCGGTTGCCCGGATAGCAGCTATATTAGATTTCATCAGTATGACAGCCCACAGTAGATCTCAAACTGATGAAAAATTATCATAATCAGATTCCCTGACCCTAAAACTCCCACATTTATATGTTAGCCCAGTACATTTTGACACTAAGCTTGACCTTTAACCTAAATGGCGGCCATTTTGGATTTTACAAATATGACAAGGAGACCTAAAATCGATGAAAGACTATCATAATCAGATTCCCTGACCCTGAAAACCCCATATTCATATAGTAAACTGTTTAATGGTAGCCCTTATCCGTTGAAAATAAACTTGAATTTTAACTAAGATGGCGGCCATTTTGGATTTTACCGATATGACTAGCATGACAGTCCAGACCTCAAATCGATGAAAGACCATCATAATCAGATTCTCTGACCCCCTAAACCCCATATTTATGCATACTCATATACTGCTATGCCTTTTCCGTTTGAAACTACACTTGACCTTTAACTCAGACAGCGGCCATTTTGGATTTTACCATTATGACTAGCATGGCAGCCCCAATGAGACCTCAGATCTATTAAAGGGCATCATTATCAGATTCCTTGACCCTGAAAACCACATATTCATATAAACTATTTAATGGTAGCCCTTATCCGTTAAAAATAAACTTGAATTTTAACTAAGATGGCGGCCATTTTGGATTTGACCGATATGACGGCCCCAATGAGACCTCAAATCGATGAAAGAACATCATAATCACGTTCCCCGACCCTGAAAACCACATATTAATATAAACTTTTATTATGCTAGCTCTCTTTGTTTTGAAGCTACGAGTGATTTTGAACCCATATGGCGGCCATTTTGGATTTGCCCAAAATGGCGGCCCCAGAGGGCGCCCTTCTTGGCGCCCGGCAGAAATCGTAATAGTATGGTATGGACTACCTCTGGGCCAAATTTGGTGCTTTTAGAAGAATCTGCACCAACATATCCCTAACAGCCCCGACTATTGATGAGCCGGGATAGTCATATCATATAGTGGTATGCACTTTATAGTTTTAAGTACTTTAACATTATACATGCATGTGGTTAATGGTACACAGTAGATTGTAATAAGTATGTTTTTCATACAGTTATAAGTTAGAATATTGTGTTTGTTAGAGTTTAGATTGTAGTTTATATACATAGTCTAGTTCGGTTTATTTTGTTTAATATATTTTTATAAAATATGTCTTTATTATACTCATGTCTGTATACTTATATATATCCATGTCATGTAACTTGTTTGTTCTATGGACCTCTGCCATGTGCAGTTGTGGTGTATAAAGTTTTGAATTGAATTGAATTGAATTGTTTCTTCTTCTTCTTCGTCTTCATGTTCTTCTCCGTCTTTATCATCATCTTCTACCTCTTCTTATCCTTCTTCTTCTTCTTCTTCTTCTTCTTCTTCTTCTTCTTCTTCTTCTTCTTCTTCTTCTTCTTCTTCTTCTTCTTCTCCTTCTTCTTCTTCTTCTACTACCTCAATTTCTTCTCCTTCTTCTACCTCAATTTCTTCTCCTTCTTCTTCTTCTTCTCCATCAATTTCCTTTCCTTTTTCTTCTTCTTCTTCTTCGACTTCTTCTTCTTCTTCTTCTTCTTCTTCTTCTTCTTCTTCTTCTCCTTCGTCTTCTTCTTCTTCTTCTACCTCAATTTCTTCTCCTTCTTCTACCTCAATTTCTTCTCCTTCTTCTCCATCAATTTCCTCCCCCCAGCCTTCTTGCTCCTCGCTGAACCCACCACCCTCTGTAGCTTCATCAGCCCTTCCACCCAGTCCATCGGGGGTTAAGGGTCTCCAAATTGATGTTGTACGTGAGGGTGATGGGGGTCCCTCCCCATCTCATAAACTTGGCTCCCCCAAACCCACTCCCCCCTTGTGGAGTGAACCTCCCTTGCCCAGGAGGTCCTTTTCGGATGTTGTCTCCAAGCGGAAACAGACCGCAGCCACACCTGCAGAAGAGATTTCTAATACCCTTACACCACTCAAGACCCCATCCCCTCAGAGGAAAATGCAGAAGAAGTCTCTTACCCCTTCGGTGAACAAGTCCCCTACGCTTACACAGGCCCTCGACACCCCGACTCCTGAACCCCCCTCCACCCCATTGTCCTCGACCGAGGACCCCGCCGCAGACTTGACAGACACTGACTCTATGACCTGGGAGGATACCCAGTCCCAGACTGATGAAGAGTCGATACATGAAGAGACTCTCCCCCTCACACCAGGCCCCCTGTCGGCTTCTGAAATTATTAAGTTTTTAGCTTCGGTTAAAGGTAGGAAAAAACCAACTCAAATAGCTCGCAAATACACTTCCAATATTCCTGGTTTAGTGAAACAATTGAAGCCCTTGAAGAATAGTCCGCTATTTAAGAAAAGCATGCAACAGAGGATTTATAAATTAGTTAACACGCTAGACGTGTAGTCTAGCTTGTTTTGGTTTTGTGATTGTTGTTGTTGTTTTTTTGTTTTTTTTACGTATGGCTCTGTTTATGGTTGGTTGTTTTTCTTTTGTGATGGCTTTGTCACTGCTGACCCTCAATACGGGTGGGTGCTCGGCGATTTCGCAAAATGCGTCTTTTAAAGTTTTTGTTGATCATTTGACCTCTAACCCAGATATAGTCTTTTTGCAAGAGACTTATCAGCTAAATGAAAATAGCTCTTGTTGGAGGGAATGGTCTTATGTTCCTTTTTGTTCGCCAAGCTCCTCTCGTGGGTCAGGGGTCACAACGTTATTGAATAGCTCAAAAATAGAGTGTTTGTCTTCACTTTCTGTTTGTGATGGGTATATTTTATATCATAAAATTTGTTTCAATAGGGCCATATATCACATTTATAATACCCTCATCCCCCATGATGATCGGCTGGCTTTACGTACCATAACAGCCCTTCATGATCATGTTTCTAGCTGTAATGATGGCACTATTGTCATTGGGGGCGATTTTAATTGCACGGAGAACCCAGTACTTGATCGTTTTCATATGTCAGTAGAACACAGGGCTAAAGTTTCAGTTGCTTTGAAGAATGTATTTAATTCGTTTTCGCTTTGTGATACTTGGCGTAGATTGAATCCTGGTGTAAAGAAATTTACTTGGTTTAGAAATAATTCGGCTAGTGTTCATGGGGCTTCTAAGTCCAGGCTAGATCGTTTTTATGTACCGCTATGTTTATTTTCTTCTGTTCATTCATGTGATATTATTCCTTGTTCCCTTTCTGATCATTCAGCGGTGCTGTTGAAATTTAAGCCCCCTTCAATTCGTGGAGGAAGTGCTTATTGGCACTTTAATAATACTTTATTAGAGGATGAGAATTATAGGGAAATTATAAAATCCTTTTGGTTAGTTTGGCAGAAGGAAAAGAATAATTTTGTGGAAGTTGCTTCTTGGTGGGATTTTGGTAAAGTTCATATTAAGTCTATTACTCAAATGTATAGCTCTAAGATTAGGAAAGAGAAACGGTCAGCTTTATTTGATATTAATAGAAGGATTGATGAACTTCAGTCTACACCAGACTTTACTCTTGAGATTAGAAATGTACTTGCTGAACAAAGAGATGCACTTAATTTATTATTGAAAAATGAGGCACAGGGTGCTCTCATAAGGTCTCGCTTTAGATACACGAATGAGTCTGATTCTTGTTCTAGTTTCTTTTTTAATCTTGAAAAGTCGAATTCGAATTCTAAAAACATGTCTCGCATTCGTCTCCCTTCTGGTTGTATAACAGAAGATCCGAATGAAATAAGAATGCATGTTCGTAATTTTTATGAGTCTTTATACTCGTCTTCTGTTGTCGATAAGAGTGCCTTAGAATATTTATTACCCGATTCCATTGTTTATGACCCCTCCCTGTTAGAGGATCTTGAAGACCCTCTTTCGGAGGAGGAGTTTGATGTTGCAGTACAGCACCTTGGCAAGAATAAGTCGCCCGGTTTAGATGGGCTCACATCAGAATTTTTTCAGGTCTTTTGGCCTACTTTACGTGATGATTTTTTCTCTGTTATTTGTTCGTCGTTTGAGTCAGGGGCTCTGCCTCCCTCTCTTAGACGGGCAGTTATAACGTTGCTCCCTAAAAAAGGAGATTTGGCCGATGTTTCAAATTGGCGCCCCGTTTCTCTTTTGAATACGGATTATAAAATTCTTGCCAAGGTGCTGGCTGGCAGGCTAACGCAATATATTGGCAATGTTATTGGTGAGGATCAAACATATTGTATTCCTGGCCGGTCCATTTATGATAATATTAATTTAATTCGTGATGCTATTTTTTATGCAAATGCTGAAGATATACCCTTGGCCTTGATTAATTTAGATCAGAAAAAGGCTTTTGATAATGTGGATCACTCTTATTTGTTCAACGTTATGAAGAAAATGGGGTTTGGTGATCGTTTTATTTTTTATATACAGACTTTGTACGAGGGTGCTGAGAGCCTTATAAAAGTAAGTGGGTCACTGACTTCCCCCTTCCTTTTTGAGAAGGGAATTCGTCAGGGGTGCCCCCTCTCAGGACTACTCTATACTATTGCAATCGAACCGTTTTTAGTTACTTTAAGGAATACTTTGATTAATCATGGTTTATGTATACCTGGAACTAATGTGAATTGTGCTATATCTGCGTATGCAGATGATGTAACTGTTTTTATTACTTCGGACCCAGGGTTCGCTGTGGTTGAGAAGGCTTATGATTTGTTTAGCCGCGCCTCTGCTGCTTGTCTTAATACACAAAAGTCTCAGGGCTTATGGGTTGGCCGATGGATGGGGCGCAATGATTCGCCCTTGAATTTTATGTGGAATAATGAAGGTCTCCCGTTTCTTGGAGTTCATTTGGGAAACACAATTAATTATGTGCGTCAGAATTGGAGTAAGTGTAAAGATAAATTAATTAAAACGTTTGCTTCTTGGTCTCGGCTTGTTTATTCTTTGTCTTTTAAAGGGAAAGTTTTAATTGCAAATCAGCTGGCAGCCTCTAAGGTTTTCCACTGTTTAGCGGTTCTTTCTCCCCCAGACAATATTCTAAATGAACTCCAGAATTTACTTGTTGATTTTGTGTGGTCTAAGAAGCGACATATGTTGAAAAAATCAGTTCTTTTTGAACAACCTGACAAAGGAGGACTTGGTCTAGTTTGCCTCCAAGCACGCATTTTTTCTTTTAGGTTCGGTTTTCTTCAACGTTTTTTCAATCTTACTTCACATCCGGCCTACCTTTTTATGAAATGTTTTTTTCGACAATATTGTAAGTTGGGTTATGATTATCAATTGTTTCACGTTGAAATTAACCCTAAATTTCTTGTTAGTTTGCCGGTTTTTTATGGTGAGGTTTTGCGTGCTTGGATGGTGTCCGGAGCCCGTATAGATACACGATCTATCTCGTTTAATTATGCTGCCAATATGCCATTAACTTGTTTTTTGTTACCAAATGATAATTATGTTGGTTGCTGCCCCCCTGCTCGACCCTTGGCGTGCGGGGCCCAACTAGTCCGCCACTTGCTTGACCCCCTGTCTGGTCTGTGGCTTGACCCCTCCGCTTTACATATATTTTTTAAAGGACTTCGCCCGCCTTCCCTTCGTCTCCTCCGCCGCGAACTCCAGCACCTGCGCCTTGCCATCGCTAGCGCGTTTCCAGCCTGGTTCAACGAGCTTGGGTGCAAGATATCGACACATGTGGATCTACAGACAATTTCATCTTTCCCATCGGTTGCGATCGACGTCTGCTTGCCGATGCTTGAAAATGGAAGCAAAGCTTCGTCAAAATCTATTTACAGGATGTTCAACAAGATCATTAACAAACTTTCCGACCATGTTTCGCACTGGCACCGAATTGGGTCCGTCGACGAGTCAACCAAGCTGCAGTGGGCCCTTGTCTACAAGCTACCGACGTCGAAGAAGGAAGGCGATGTCCAGTTTAAGCTTTTTCACAATATATTGCCCTCACTTACTGTTTTGCATCATATAAATCCTGATATTTTTTCGCGACACTGCGGCTGGTGCAAGGATGCACCAGGTACAATCGAACATTTATTTATTCAATGCCCGGCCATTCAACCGGTCCTTACTCTTTTGTCCGTATTATTGAATCGTTTGTTCCCATCTTTACTTTTAAATTTTGATTTATACTGGTCCCTTGTCCCGTGCGCAGGTGGTCGTAGCAGGGAGGCGGTGCGCCTCGCTAATTTTTTGATCATTAGTTGCAAGTGTGTCATTTATACTTTGTTTCGTACGAATTCTTTTTCCAATCCTGTGATTATTTGGCAGCATCGGTTAAAAAGCAGGATCTTATATGAATTTCATTATTATCATTTGTGCCACAATGTCGATGCTTTTTTAAAAACGTGGTCACATAATAATACTCTGTTCCTTTTCGATGATTGCAAATTGATTTGGTTGTTTTAGAGTTTGCATCTACCTTATGTAGATGCGTTTGTTATTACATGTACGTTGTATTGTTTTAACATTGTTTACTTCGGTAACAATGTTTATACTTGTATAACCTTTGTAAACAAACTTTACGTTTGTATTATGTACTATTCTTTTATTGTAAACTTCTGACTTTGATTTATAGTTTGTAAATAAAGATATCCTTTTGAAAAGTCAAAAAGTCTTCTTCTTCTTCTTCTTCTTCTTCTCCTTCGTCTTCTTCTTCTTCTTCTACCTCAATTTCTTCTCCTTCTACCTCAATTTCTTCTCCTTCTTCTTCTTCTTCTCCATCAATTTCCTTTCCTTTTTCTTCTTCTTCTTCTTCTTCTTCTTCTTCTTCTTCTTCTTCTTCTTCTTCTTCTTCTTCTTCTTCTTCTTCTTCTTCTTCTTCTTCTCCGTCTTCTTCTTCTTCTTTAACCTCAATTTCTTCTCCTTATTCTACCTCAATCTCTTCTCCTTCTTCTTCTTCTTCTCCATCAATTTCCTTTCCTTTTTCTTCTTCTTCTTCTTCTTCTTCTTCTTCTTCTTCTTCTTCTTCTTCTTCTTCTTCTTCTTCTTCTTCTTCTCCTTCTTCTTCTCTTCTTCTTCTTCTTCTTCTTCTTCTTCTTCTTCTTCTTCTTCTTCTTCTTCTCTTCTCTTCTTCTTCTTTTCTTCTCCTCCTCTTCTTCTTCTTCTTCTTCTTCTTCTTCTTCTTCTTCTTCTTCTTCTTCTTCTTCTTCTTCTTCTTCTTCTTCTTCTTCTTCTTCTTCTTCTTCTTCTTCTTCTTCTTCTCCTTCGTCTTCTTCTTCTTCTTCTACCTCAATTTCTTCTCCTTATTCTACCTCAATTTCTTCTCCTTCTTCTTCTTCTTCTCCATCAATTTCCTTTTCTTTTTTTTCTTCTTCTTCTTCTTCTTCTTCTTCTTCTTCTTCTTCTTCTTCTTCTTCTTCTTCTTCTTCTTCTTCTTCTTCTTCTTCTTCTCCTTCTCCTTCGTCTTCTTCTTCTTCTTCTACCTCAATTTCTTCTCCTTATTCTACCTCAATCTCTTCTCCTTCTTCTTCTTCTTCTCCATCAATTTCCTTTCCTTTTTCTTCTTCTTCTTCTTCTTCTTCTTCTTCTTCTTCTTCTTCTTCTTCTTCTTCTTCTTCTTCTTCTTCTTCTTCTTCTTCTTCTTCTTCGTCTCTTCTCTTCTTCTTCTTCTTCTTCTTCTTCTTCTTCTTCTTCTCCTTTTTTCTCCTTCTTCTTCTTCTTCTTCTTCTTCTTCTTCTTCTTCTTCTTCTTCTTCGTCTCTTCTCTTCTTCTTCTTCTTCTTCTTCTTCTTCTTCTTCTCCTTTTTTCTCCTTCTTCTTCTTCTTCTTCTTCTACTTCTTCTTCTTCTTCTTCTTCTTCTTCTTCTTCTTCTTCTTCTTCTTCCTCTTATTCGTCTTCTTCTTCTTCTTCTTCTTCTTCTTCTTCTTCTTCTTCTTCTTCTTCTTCTTCTTCTTCTTCTTCTTCTTCTTCTTCTTCTACCTTTCTTTTCCTTATTGTTCTACTTCTTTTCTAACCCTGTCATAATTTGGCAACAACGGTTGAAAAGCAGAATATTGTATTAGTTTTCTTATAATAAATCGTGTCATAATATTGATGCCTTACTTAAGCAGTAGTCTTGCAATATAATACCCTGTTCTTTTTGGATGACTGCACATTGATAATTTTGTTTTAGCTTTGCATTTAGCTTATGTAACCCTAATGTGTTCGTTATCTTGATTAATTATTTCATATTGGTTAACCTTGATAGAAATGTTTCGACTTAATTGTTTAATTATTGTATATTACAGACTTTACGTTATATTATGTACTATTCTTTGATTGTAAGCCTTGACTTTGATTTTCAATTTATTTATTTATTTATTTATTCAAATATATTTATACAGGATAGCCTGATCAGCAAGGATACTGTTTTTCGTCAGGGTCCTGATATAACATCATACAATATACATAAAACAATAATACATTAATATGATAAATATAAATATAAAAATATGTACAAATAGCATATGACCAGCAGATTCAAGATATACTTTATTAAAATTTTGGACAAAATTGTATTAAAATAGTTTCAATTTATTTCAAATCATAAAAACACAATTAAGTTTCTATATATATATACAGTCTAAATATACTAATTTTACGAAAGAGAGAAATAAAATGTTTTGGTTACTCAAGCTAGCACGTGATTATCAGTCAAGCAGAACAATGTCAACACAGACATGACAGAACACCTCACAGTCAAACAGCAGGCATACGCACAGCCACACATCACAATGGGAGAAGCACGCACATCCACTCATCCGTATCACACAATGGAATCATAACCACAAATAAACACAGCTACATTCATCCACCCGTTCTGCTTTGTCCGATAGATCACGTATTAGTTGGAGTATATAATAATTAGTAAACAACGTTACACTTTAAAAAGGCACAAAGTCTTTTTGTTCTAATAAAAATAATAATTGTTATAATCAATGGATTACTTTCACACAAAAACGTTGACTTCGTTGAACTATCTTTTATTCGTTTAGGGTATACAATAACAAATAAAGTATACATACAAAATAGGTAAGTTTTATAAGTAAATCTCGTACAAAAAAGGCTTATGAATTATTTCAGTCAGTTTATATCAGTCGTCCACTCCATTTATTATATCTTTACATCCGCCTTATATATATTCCACACATACCATTACATTGGAAACTAATTAGTGTAATAGGCTGGCAGTTAATGTCACACGCTGAACTCTGACTTACTTTTGATAAGTGAAGTATACAAACGATCAGGGAAGCAGACGAGAACAAAATACTCTGTCTGGGTCATGGGAACATAATTCTGAGATCACACGTAATAGTACTTATTTATTTCGTTCCGTGCGGTTAAGGAAAATTGAAACTAATAACGCATTGTGTATGTACACTCGTGCATTTCGACTGGAGCCCATTAATATAATTATAATACCCACACAATGACATCATAAACATACACCACAGGGCGTATACGTCGATGGTGTTAACTTGTTGTTTATGAATGTCGGCCTTGGGCTCATAAGCGACATGATCGAGGGTTCGTCATTCAAAATAAAAACACACAAACTTCCTGTCACTATTGTTCTTCTTCGTCCTCTTCATATTCTTCTTCTTCTTCTCATTCTTCTTCCTCTACTTCAAATTCTTCTTCTTCGACTTCAAAGTATTCTCCTTCTGTTTCTTCTTCTTCTTTGTCTTCATCATGTTTATCTCCGTCTTTATCTTCATCTTCTTCCTCTTCTTATCCTTCTTCTTCTTCTTCTTCTTCTTCTTCTTCTTCTTCTTCTTCTTCTTCTTCTTCTTCTTCTTCTTCTTCGTCTTCAATTTCTTCTCCTTCATCTTCTTCTCCTTCAATCTCCTTTCTTTCTTCTTCTTCTTCTTCTTCTTCTTCTTCTTCTTCTTCTTCTTCTTCTTCTTCTTCTTCTTCTTCTTCTTCTTCTCCTTTTTTCTCCTTCTTCTTCTTCTTCTTCTTCTACTTCTTCTTCTTCTTCTTCTTCTTCTTCTTCTTCTTCTTCTTCTTCCTCTTATTCGTCTTCTTCTTCTTCTTCTTCTTCTTCTTCTTCTTCTTCTTCTTCTTCTTCTTCTTCTTCTTCTTCTTCTTCTTCTTCTTCTTCTTCTTCTTCTTCTCCTTTTTTCTCCTTCTTCTTCTTCTTCTTCTTCTTCTTCTTCTTCTTCTTCTTCTTCTTCTTCTTCTTCCTCTTATTCGTCTTCTTCTTCTTCTACTTCTTCTTCTTCTTCTTCTTCTTCTTCTTCTTCTTCTTCTTCTTCTTCTTCTTCTTCTTCTTCTTCTTCTCCATTTTTCTCCTTCTTCTTCTTCTTCTTCTTCTTCTTCTTCTTCTTCTTCTTCTTCTTCTTCTTCTTCTTCTTCTTCTTCTTCTTCTTCTTCTTTTCTTTTTCTTTTCTTTTTCTTTTTCTTTTTCTTTTTCTTTTTCTTTTTCTTTTTCTTTTTTCTTTTTCTTTTTCTTTTTCTTTTTCTTTTTCTTTTTCTTTTTCTTTTTCTTCTTCTTCTTCTTCCTCTTCTTCTGCTCCTGCTTCTTCTTCTTTTTCTTCTTCTTCTCCTTTTTTCTCCTTCTTCTTTTACATCTTTTTCTTCTTCGTCTACTTCTTTTCTGACCCTGTCATAATTTGGCAACAACGGTTGAAAAGCAAAATATGGTACAAGTTTTTTTAATTATAAATTGTGTCATAATAATGATGCTTTTCTTAAGTAGTAGTCTTGCAATAATACCCTGTTCTTTTTGGATGACTGCACATTGATAATGTTGTTTCAGATTTGCATTTAGCTTATGTAACCCTAATGTGTTCGTTATCTTGATTTATTGTTTCATATTCGTTAACCGTGATATAAATGTTTCGACTTATTGTTTAATTATTGTATATTACAGACTTTTCGTTTTTATTATGTACTATTATTTGATTGTAAGCCTTGACTTTGATTTTTAATTAGTAAACAAGGTTACACTTTGAAAAGGCACAAAGTCTTTTTGTTCTAATAAAAATAATAATTTGTATAATCAATAGATCCCTTTCACACAAAAAACGTTGACTTCGTTGAACTATCTATTATTCGTTCAGGGTATCAATAACAAATAAAATATACATACAAAATATGTAAGTTTTATAAGTAAATTTCGTACAAAAAAGGCATATGAGTTATTTCAGTCAGTTTATATCGGTCGCCCACTCCATTTATTAAATCTTTACATACGCCTTAATATATATATTCAAAACGATACAAACGATCAGGGAAAGAGACGAAAACAAATATTCTGTCTGGGTCATGGGAACATAATTCTGAGATCACACGCAATAGTACTTATTTATTTCGTCCCGTGCGGTTAAGGGAAAATAATAACTTATTGTGTATGTACACTCGTGCATTTCGACTGCAGCTCATCAATATAATGATTATACCTACACAATAACATCATAAACATACACCACAGGGCGTATACGTCGATGGTGTTAACTTGTTGTTTATGAATGTCGGCCTTGGGCTCATAAACGACATGATCGAGGGTTCGTCATTGAAAATCAAAACCCGTAAACTTGCTGCCACAAATGTCAGTTTAATTATAATAATAATCATGATAATAATAATACAATGTAATAATAATACTAACTAGACTTTAAAGGCTCTATGACATGTATATTACTTTAAAACTGAATTTTAGCCTATCAGGGATAGTTTTTAACGAGGATTTCGATTATAACAATAATTTTTGTCAATGGAAAAGTCATTAAAACAAGAAATGAGCTTGAAACTTCACATTGGGAACGCCAACAAAACAATTCTCCAGAGTGAAATTCTGCTTGTTAACTCATCTATCAATCACAACTAAATTACAACTGTATTTTATGTTCCCTTGTCAGTTATAGCCTCTGAAGAAGATTATACTAGGATCGAAAATTCAGGCCCTATTTTGACTCTCATTTTATTACTCAGGCATTATGATAGTAAATAAGCAGTTTTCAGCAGTATTTTTGCATCACAACTAAATTACTTATAAGATGAACAATGGATAGTAGCCCAAGCTGAGCGCCTGCTCACATCTTTGAATACACTACCAACTAAATCACTTTTATTTCAATTTCAATAAAAGTTGCTGTATCAGAAAAGCCTAACCATCATTAGGACAAGAAAGGCACTGAAAAGCTTTTGTATGGAAGCTGACCAGTGATTGATCAATATTTTATCAGTGTTTTTCTTGTCATTGTGGTGGTTGAGGTTATCTGACAAAGCAACTGCTATCAAATCAATTAAGTGTGTGAGTTGGTATATTGTATTCAAAGATGTGATAAGTGTTTAATAAACACTAACACCGGCCTTAAACACCATACTTGAAATCACCCAATGTCAATACAATGTACCAATGTGTAAGTGGGTGAATTACGTTCAATGGACGTTAATCTTCCTTTAACAACTAACGCTTAAAAAAAGACTGTCCTATTGTGGGAATGCGGACTAGTTTATATCGTATGTAAATCGCGGACTTGTCCAATTATGCAAGTTAGTTAATGTCACATTCCGCACCGAGTCCAATTATGCAAATTAGTTTACAATACATGTTATATTTAGATTCGCGGACGGATAATGAGTGTGTTAGCCGCCGCCCACGCTTATGTTATAGTGCAGGTGTTAGTATAGGGAAACATCGGAGAAGCACATTTGACATGGTCAAGTTTGGGTGTATTCTGTCACTGTTCCTGTGTTCAGACTTCCGAGGTTTCCGGGCCTGCTGTTTTGCCTTTGCCAGGGCGTGGCTTTGCAGCTAGTTTACCGTAAGTTTGTAGAATAGATAATTGAGTTTAATCATGTATTAGAGTGATTGTTAATGCATTATTTGAGGTGGATAAAGATGTTTGATAGAGGTAATTATGATAATTAAAATGCCTGTTTATGATGTTGACAGAAGTTTTGAGTAGGCGTTCATTTATCATATTACGCTGTTTAAATTCATAATGTTTCATAGAGAGATATGTGATAAATATGTTTATGCAACATTTTTATATCGACATATAATTATGAATTACGTATAGAGTGATTACAAAATTGATTGAAAGAGTAATTGTTGCAATTTTATATTTCGCGCACATGTGAGGTAGATGTGTTAGCTGACGCTGAGGGCGCGCGATGTAAACAAACTAAAAAATATGGCGGCGCCCACAGTTATCTCGTAGATGTGAGATGTTATTAGCTTTTTACACCTTAGATGAACGGTATGAAGTATATGATTGTTATTTTTCCGTGATGTTTATGTTAACCTTTTCCCCTTTAGAAGTAGACGATGTGGGAACTGAGATTTGTGTGTTTTAGAGGTTCAATACTTTTATACTGTTTGTTGTTACATTAACATTATTATAGGTGCCTGCATGCTGAGCAGATAGATGGCTGCTTGAGGGGCTGCTGGAGCCGTAGTTGTGTGCAGTCTGTGGGTCTGCATAGACCTTGGGTACGTTTATATAATTAAATGATGGCAGTTTGTTTAACAGACTTTGTGTAACTTTACTTAGTCTAATTATATATTTCAGAGTGCATGAATATGATCATGTGTGAGATATTGTGTTGAACTATTGCAAGATGAGTTATGTTTGCCTTGAAATAATCTATATATGATCATGTTCTGATTTTAAGAGACATTTATGTACTTGTTTATCAGCCTTATAGAGGTTTATTATAAATACTTACAGATGGATGTATTTCTTGTTTGCTTGATAAAGTATGATGCATTAATTGCCAGATTTATATTAATGTTTGAGATCATGACACAGTTGATTTCATGTCTAGATTTGATTATGTCATTCAAGTAAATGATTATAACATTTGATTTAATTGATTATAAAAGAGAATCAAGATGAAAATGGATTTGATTCTGAGATTAATTAGTAATTGCTTTATATATTTAATCAAGAGGATTACATTTCTGTTTAGTAATTACTGTTTCATTTTCATCAAGATTATAATCATGTTTTTGTACATTTATATTTGATTGAAATTCTATGACATGTTTTGTTTTTATTCTGCCAATTGCAGGGTTTTTGTCTTCTGCGAGAATCTCGACATTATGAGAGATACCGTGGCTGATGAATAAATAACCAGAGCAACCTAACAAACTTGTTACTGTGTGTCCTTCGGCCTCATCTAACGTACCACGACACTATCAAATGCAATTCTGGCTCACAAGAATTTATCTGTGGCACTCTATTACTAACATACTTGTTTATCAATAGCTCTAAATCAATCGGGCATGTATGCGTTGATACAATATATGACTACCCCCAAAATAAAAAAAGTGCAGCATGTCATTATTATGAATAACAACATTAGTAGCACAACACCCATACAAAAGAAAAAAACAAACAAATCCTTCCACCTGTAGGAGTTTGAATAGCGATTCAAACAGTTCTTTCAGGTGAACCTACTTCAAACAATGTAAATCTTCTTTTTTACAATCCTTTCCACACTAATTGAAAGGTAAACAATAGTTTATCTCAAACACTTCAAATTACGCCAGTTCATTAATGAACACTCCAAAGCTACTCGTAAAATCAAAAGTCTGTGATGCCCTTTAACCTAGAGAAATACTCACAATCCAATTTCCAAAAGTTTTTCAACAATTTATCCTAATCAGTCTTTCCACCCAAAGAGCATAACACAAATATTATAAATCCCTCCATTAACTTTTTTTTTTATAAATTTGACTATAACATAACTATATATCAATTTCCTAATTTTTCCTTACTTTTCTTTATCTTTCCACAAAAAAATATTACTAAGGCGAACCCCTTCTATGTTTTCTCTATACAGAGTGAGTCAGAAAAAATGTCCCATTTTTTAAAAGTTGTCTTGTTTGAAGTATGAACATTTAATCATGGGTTTTATGATATGTCTTGGTAGAGTTATCCTCCCAGCATATTTCGGTACCTTTTTCAATTAAATCTCTGCACGCATGACTGAACAGAAGACAATCTTTAAAAGACTGCAAAATCTCACTTGCGCCAAGTGGTTGGATGAGGAATAAAACAGTGTTTTAACAAAGACAGTCAGACAGACAGAAACACACACATACACACACGCACACACACACACACACACACACACACGCACAGTACACATTGTTTCATCATGTGTTAACATTTCCCCTTTTCTGATTAAGCATTGATTTTTAACAAGATCGCTGAATATTTAAGCAGCTATTCCCTGACAATCTTTCCCCTAACACATTCACCACCACCACCACCATCATCACATTCACCACCACCACCACCATCATCATCATCATCAAGTGCACATAAATCCAATGTGCTATCTCAATACGTTGGTACAATAACAATACAAAATGAATCTCGTTTATGTCTTTTGTTGGTTAACAATGGCAATTTAAAATGGATATCTGTGCTTTTTTGTACTTGCCACCGAAGGGCTTGCCTGATTTGGCAGCAGTTAATTATGTTGAGCCCTGTTTGAGAAGGACAAGTACTGGAATTATGGTTCGTCCTCAGTTCACCCCGCAACAGAGATCATTTTTAGTCACCAAGTATGCAAGCACTTAGAGTGTAACATAAGTTTTGCAAGGGTTATGCCACCGTTATCCCTATGTTTGGTGTCCCAGCAGTAAAAGTTATACATTCTTTCACAATTCGTTTTATTCCTCACCCAGCCACTTGACGCAAGTGTGATTTTGCAGTCTTGTAAAGACTGTCTGCTGTTCAGTCATGCGTGCAGAGATTCAAATGAAAAGGGTACCGAAATATGCTGGGAGGATAACTCTACCAAGACATATCATAAAACCCATGATTAAATGTTCATAATTCAAACAAGACAAATTTTAAAAGATGGGACATTTTTTCTGACTCACTCTGTATAATGTTTATTTTATTCAACAACAACAAAAAATCAATTTTCATTCAAAAATTCAAGAGAAAAAATTAAATAAAAATTGGTTCCCTTTCCCTCAAATTGTTTTAGGCTAGCTCAAATAACAATCTTTATACAATCTCTTTTCCAAATTGATTAAATCATACACCGCAAATTAGATATGCAAAGTCGCGTCATAGATGTTTAGTTGTGTGGTCCATATAGTACACACATTTTACCAAAAAAAAGTCATCTTATATGGTTCGTTCAGTACACAACTTTACACAACTCTACACATCCCATCTGCGGTATACAAATCAAACATTTCTCTTAATTGCACCTAACATGTTTATCACACACAAAACAATGAACAAATCAAATTGATTCATACGTCTTAAAACTATCTTACTCATATAAACTTACATTTTGTAAGTTTTCACATAATATAAATAACAGTCCTTTTTACTAGTTCATTTCCATTTGCAATTATTTTTCACCATTCATAGTTTATAACATGAAGTTCATTCCTCAGCAATTCTTTATCATGTCTTCTCTCCACTGCATTTAATACATACATACACACACATACATACATACATACATACAAACACATATGCACACATGCACACACACATACATACATACATACATACACACACATACATATAAAACATACACATAAAACTAACACACAGACACACATACACGCACACACACAGACACAAAACACACACACTTACATGCAAGCACACTCATACATACCCACACACGAACGAACATGCACACTGACACGCACACACACAGACACACATACAGACACACACATACATAATACACAAAACACCCTGACCACATAAATACACATACTGCTTGTTTGTAAGCAAGCCCATCTCCAATTCAGACAACTCTCTCCTCAACCAAAAAACACTCATACACGCACTAACACATGCACACACGCATACACAAACTCCCATAAACATAGTCATACATTCATGTAAGCATAAACACAATAACCACACTTACCAACATGAACGGACATATACATAATATCAATCAAATTCAATGTATATGACGTATATTTCTTGAAATCATACCGTATGTAAACATATATATACATAAACTCTATGGCTACATTATTATAGAGGCAACATGTGGCCCATAACACGCGTGACCACTCATTGGCCAATCAGAGCGCATTCGCCTGAAACCTAGCTGGCCAAACTCTAACTTTCAATTACTATTTCAAGGTCTAAAAACAAATTCCACTTAAAAGTACCGTCAAGTTCTAATCTTCTTAGACTAACTGTTAAATTGTATTTTTTTTAATAAAACAATAATCTCACAACATACTTGCATTGACGTAGGGCCTATTATCTCCTCCGCAGGTAAATAAGGGCAGGGTATGCTGTCTAGCAAGAACAAAAGCCATAAAGACATTACCCAAGCAAGCCTGGCCACAAAAGGCACCAGCACGCTTTGTTTTCATTCAATTATGATTGCATTGCATGCATGTGTTATTTTTATGCCAGGTTTTATGAATATCAAAAATTCCATTGTATGTTGCATAATGGCTTTATATTTGTATTGGGGAAATCTAATCAACATCTCTCGTAATACGTGCCAAGGACTGGTTCCAGGACACACAAATAACCGCAATAAGTATTTGTTATTTCAATAATCATATTCAGAGCCTCAAAATCTCTCCTGTAAAGGGTGAATATGACTTCAATAGACCAGAATTATAATTTCAATGACAAAAAAAAACAACAACAAATTGAACCATAAATGCTATTTAATATACAATTTTGGCCATATATGATATCTTCAAATCATATATGTGTCACATGCGCGACACCTTCTAGTTACATTGTCCAGATACTCAAAATGTTGTAATGAAATTATTGGGGCTCTGGCTCGAATATTGCCTGATTTTGCCTAAATATGTCAAGAGTTTGTACAAAATTAATAAGACATGCGTTTTCCTGAAAATGACATATTTTAGCCCCAAACGGCATACTTTTGCCCGAACACAACATACTTTTTATAATTTTTAAACTGTATTTTTGTATTGTATTTTTAAAAATGTATTTATTATTATTTATTTTTTTAATATGATTTTTTAAATTTTATTTATTATTTATTTATTTATTAGTATATTTTTTTTTTTTTCTTTTTTTTTTTTTTTGGGGGGGGGGGGGGGGGGGGGGGCTGCAGTCCCCGGCCCTTGGCTTTGTATTATCACAGGTTCTAATAGCACAACTGTTTGTAGATTAACTGTGTTAACCTTCAAACCAAGGTTCTTGCCTTCTTTTATTTAATATGATATTTGTATACAGTTTATAATACCTAGGTTTTGTTTTTAATCACAAAACATGTATTACAGTAGTTTAGATATGTGGAGTAGCATGCAGCTAAAATATTATTTAGACATAACCAACTCTACACGGGATTATCATTTATAAATCTGAATTCTTACCTTCCCATCAGGTCATTGGAACAACTGTCTGAAAAGAGACTGATCTATTGTATATATTCAAAAAAAGTATTCATATACATATATACATTGTACACTTTCATTTAGTGATAAAATATATTTATGTAGCGAAATTGCACTGAGCCTCGCAGCACTATTATTATTACCCCAGTCAATGGATACACAATTTAATCATTCCTTGCACACAAAATGCACATTTTCACTCTCTAGGGAGTATTCCACAATTTCAGCCAGTTGCTTGTTAGTTGTTAGGCGCACACAGTGCTAAGCATAGGCGCCGGAAGTGGGGGGGGGGGGGGGGGGGAGGGGCAGGGGGGGGGGGGTGCGGCCGCCCCCAAATCCAAAAAGTGTGGGGGGGGGGGGCGAAACGCAATTTTGCCCCTCAAAAAGCCCCCCTCCCCTCCCAATTTTTTTAAAAAAAGAGTGGGAAAGACAAAATCAAATGTATGAGCTAACGTTCCAAAACTAGTTTTTACATCCATTTTCAATTTTCGCTGAGCGCTTCGCGCGCGAACAGATTATCTCAGTTTGTTGTAAACATCTGATGAGAGCATAGACATTTTTGTTTTGTTTTGTTTAACTCGGATTCTAAATTTCCTTCACAGGTATGGCATGAAGTGCACCAAATTGCACCATTTCAAGTATATAAATTCCAAATCTTCCCCGTGGGAGGGGGATAACCCTCCCAAACCCTCCCCATCTGGCTCTGCTTTCCCAGATACAGTTAATCTTAAGCCCGAATTTCCTATCTATGTATGCACCAGATTGCACAATTTCAAGTACATAAATGCAAAATCTTTCTCACCGTGGGAGGGGGATCCCCCCTCCCAAACCCTCCCCATCCCTCCCTGCCCCAGCCCTCAGGCGCTTCGCTCCCTCGGGACTCATTATTGGCTGTGTGTTGTTGGATCATACATAATGTTGCATAATTATGGTTTATGTTGTTGTGTGTGTATTTTGGGGTACATATTTATTAGTGTGTCAATTATTTGTTTTCTACGTGAAAAATATATTAAAACTTTCTGGTCGATCAAATCATATCACGCTTTCCCAAATACAGCCGAATCCCTATCTAGGTATGCACCAGATTGCACAATTTCAAGTCCAAAAATGCAAAAGCTCCCTACCGTGGGAGGGGGGAAACCCCCCTCCCCCCGCTCAGTCCCTTCGCTCCCTCGCAATGTCTCACTCTCACATCTGGCTCAAAGTTGGCAACCCAGAGTGTGGTTGGGCATGAGGGCAGCGGCAGCCCTTACACATACAAATTGTGAGCCCCCTTGGGGTTTTGCCCCCCTCCCCCCCAAATCCAAAACTGCTTCCGGCGCGCCTGGTGCTAAGGAACCAAGTTCCCTTCTTCTGGGACCCATTTATACACCTGGGTAGAGAGCAGCAATAGTGGATTAAATGTCTTGCTGAAAGACAAACACAGCGGTCAAAACACTGGATTCAAACACGGAATCCCACGGATTAGAGAGCGCACGCTCTACCAATCTTGCCACGCCACCGCCACACATTTGTTAAAATACACTGTTTTGTGATATAGGCATGACAAACACTTTATGCTTTTTTCTGGTCCATCAAGGTCTTTGTTAAACATGCATAATTATGTTGTTTTGTAATATTTATGTATTTGTTTGCTTGGAAAAGTACACATCACCCGAAGGGTAAAGGGTGTGCCGTGTGTGTGCCCAGCAGACCGCATGATGGGGAGACTGAACAGCTTTAAAACCTTGAAGATAAAATAATCAATCTATCTGTCTATCTATCTATCTACTGTATCTATCTATCTATATATCCTATGTCTCTCCACTGCCGAAGGAAGACCTCTTCATCACCATTCCATCTTCTTCTTTATTGTGCTTGTCGCATCCATGTAACACCCCAAAATGATTTAATGTCATCCATCCAACGTCTACTCTGTCTGCCTCGTCGTCTGGTTTGTGTTTTTGGTGTCCAATTAGTTATACATGTATTATGTGTCCATCTGTTGAATTTACGTCTTGCAAGGTGGCCTGCCCATCTCCATTTCTTTGTTTTTATTTCCTGAATGATATCCCTGGCATTTGTTTTCTTTCTTAAGTCCTCATTCCTGACCTTTGCTCTTCTTGTAACTCCTACCATATTCCTCTCCATTGCTCTTTCTGTGACTCTAAGCTTCCAATTTCTTAGTCTCTGCCCCGTAGGAAAGTACCGGAATTATACATTTGTCTTTTGAGGGAGATTGGAAGATTCTTATCTCTAATTATGCTGCTGAGTTTCCCAAATTTCAACCAAGCTAGCTGTATTCTTCCTTGCACTTCTCATGCCGTTTCATTTTCAAGGGTGGTGTTTTTATCGAGGTTATGTAACTATCCACCTTCTCAAACACCAATAAATATCAAATATATAAGGAAACTGACCAGAAATATATAATGTGATTGAAAAAGAGCAAAGAAAAATGGGATTCCAACGGGATTCGAACCCGAGACCTCCGGATTGCCAGACCGGTGCTCTTACCGACTGAGCTATAGAAAACCCTATGACGGTGCTCGTCCCTGAAACCCCTTAATTCTTCATTGCTCGAGTGGTCAGAAGCTATTATAAACCTGACATAAACCCGAAGGATGGAAATCAACTTGGGGATATATGCGAGGGATCACCGAAGTGATGCAGCTTTAATACAAATTAATTCAAATATATAAGGAAACTGACGAGAAATATAAAATGTGATTGAAAAAAAGATCGGTAAGAGCACCGGTCTGGCAATCCGGAGGTCTCGGGTTCGAATCCCGTTGGAATCCCATTTTTCTTTGCTCTTTTTCAATCACCAATAAATATCATCAAAGTTGCTGTGTCACAATATAGGAAGGACGTTTGACTTCCTTTCATGGGTTCCAAATGTCAACATCAGGGAAAAATTAATGAACTGGCATTTATGTATTTTATTAATAAAAGCATTTGCTTCATACTGTTGCACTCAACCCAGGTGAAGTAAATGGGGACTTGACAGGAATGTATTTCTTGAAATGCTTGATATGCTATTTATCACTTGCGCAGCTTGGCTAATGCCAGTGTGTTATAAATATTACTTTCTTGAACATAGATTACTTGCATTACGTACAATTTGTGCTTTAGAAATTAATTGTATTATATTACTTCTAATGGCAAATATATGAGAACATGTCAAGAAGAGAATTTCATCCTAACTAATAATTGTTCTTTGTGAGCAGATATTTCCTTAGACGTTTTTAAACCTTTTTGTATGGAACACATTTTTTCAGGTGATATAATGGCTCACATTATTTGCCCCAAAACAAGACCAAATAACGTTTAAAATAAAAAATATTTTATCTCATTTTAGGACAAATTATGTTTCCATATGTTTTGTACATAAATCACCAAAAAATTGCAATTTTCTGGCTGACATGCAAAGACAAAAGGTCACGTGATTTCATAACTTTAGGTCCGATATTTGCAAATTTGTTATTTGTTATTTATCCTTTTTAAAAGGTGTTTTACTGGAACTAGTTAAAACAGGCTTTACCAGGTGTTTTTACAATCAGATTTCATGCATGATATAACTACTCAATTATGCATATTTCTATGTGTGTGTGTGTGTGTGTGTGTGTGTGTGTGTGTGTGTGTGTTTGGGCACGTGTGTGTGTGGGTGTGTGGGTGTGTGGGTGTGGTTGTATTGCATTTGTTTATTCTTCTGTGAATGATGGGCAATGATAGGCCACTCCCCCTTAAAAAAAAGAATATGAAATAAATAAGCCAACCTCTCTCACTCAAGTTGTTTTTGGGGGGTTGTTTAAAAGCTGTTGCATAGCATGGTCCGACTGATTGGAGAGGGGGGGGGGGGGGGGGGGAGGCAAGCAAATTTATTTATGTATTTCTTAGTTTTGTTTAAATATGCCCCCTAATGTTTCCTATTGTATTTTCACATTATGGGGGGGGGGGGGGGGGGGGCATTTATCCCCCTTGCCCCTCTCCCGTCACTACGCCACTTTTTTTCAAGTATATGGTTGTTTGAGCAGTAGGTAGTTCCAGCAATGGGACGCCGCTACGACATGCCACTCCCCCTTAACAAAGAGAAACTAATATGCAAGAAATTAGGCAAAATTGTCCACATTACATTGTCAAATATCATTATACATTGGGATATTCATTCGGTGAGAAGGCATCCATGGGATCAAGCTGTATCCTGCCTTGTCCTCTTCATATCAGCATTCAAACTTAGCATACCAGGGAGGGTATAACTATTAGCTACTAGCTCGGTGCAGCTTTGCACGCTTGCTTCTTTGTGTGAGTTAATCCTTTGTGATGTCCACCATGAATCCAAAGTGGCTGATTGTTTCGAGTCTGGTGTTGCTGTTGGTGAAATTACCTAAGAATTCAGGTGAGATTTGTACAATTTAATTTTTCTCTGGTCACAGGAATAAGTCATTGTAAGTTTCAAAATAGTATTTGTAGAATGGGAAATGTTATTATTTAATGCCAATTAATACGGAACTCGATGGAAGGAATATAAGCTATGTAAAACAAAAACAGCTCTGAATGCATAATGGGCAACACCCCTACCAGGGATTTACAAACAAAATAATCTGACTTGCTAGATTATTTAATGTTCTGTCATTTAATACACATCAGTGTGTACATAAGTATGACATAATGATGTAATAGTCTTTGTAACTTAATTTACGTACATGTACATTCATTGGCAATTATCTTATTTGATGTAGAATAGTGTTAAAACGTTTAATGTTCAATGAATATGTAGTTTACACAAGTAACTTCAATAGATCCTTCTGGGCAATTCCATGAAAATGTCATCCAAGGAGGAAAAAATAAGTCATGTAACAAATTAAAAATGTGTTAACCACTGAAGAGTGATAAAGAAAATTTTTTGTTTGCAGCTATGGAAATTAGACAACATTTGTATGCGCTATTTCCCCAAAATTTGAAATTTGCATGTATTATAAAAATATATATATATACATTAATCACTGCAGAACAATATTTCGTCTTCTAGAATTTTTGAACAAATTTTGATTCTCACAACATTGATGTGTAATGTCTTTGATGTTTTAGGTATACAATTTTGTACAGGCATGAGTTTATTTTAACTTAGTTACAAATCAATTTTTACAGCTAAAATTTGATATCATTATATCAAGAGCATTACAACACATATTTGACGGTTTGTACAGAAATGGCGTAACGGACATAACATTATGGAATGTCACAGACATTACTTACTCACTAAAGGGTATACAGAACAGCTGTTGAATAGTTATTACCTTGTTTGCCTCGTGTAAATGTCTTACTCTAACCCCAAAATATATCATCTTACGAAAAAGGGACTGACAGCTTCCTGGTTAAATATTACCGGATATCTTAGGTAAAATTAAAGGCCCGAATTCTCATTAATGACTCGAATTTAGTCCGGCCTAAAAAGACATAGACTACCAGTACACAGTTAAACCGTTTTTGCACCCGTGGACCCATTGATTATAGCTATTCGCCACCGGAGATATTCTAATTAATTCCTTACATTATCCAGTCAATCCCTTGAGTTCTGCTTATAGGCATCAGGACAACGAGCCGCTTGAAATTCAAGTCAGTCATCAGCCAAAATGCGCACTGGATCATCCATGACATTTTATTACTGGTGACCGGTTATACTATAACTGAAATGACAAGCAGCCCTTTGTCCTAATTCCTAAGCATGACTAGAGGGATTGACTGGATGATGAAAGGAAACAATTATAATTTCTCTGGTGGTGAATGGCAACAATCAATGGGTCTGCAGGAGCAAAATTGAGACTAAACTTGAGCCACTGATGATAATTCGGGCCAAAGTCTGTACTCTGCACTATTTGTGAAAATCAATTCCCTGCATGAAGATATAAATAAAAGATACTGGGAGAAGAAGGAAAAGAGGCAATCTCATAAAGTGCGATAAAATTGCACAAATTATGATCCTAGTGCATGATTTTCCTCTATACATGAAAGCTGAAATGTAATTTATGTGAAGTTTACCATCTTTGCAAGTTTTCAAATTTTGTATGTATGTTTAAATCACAGAACAACATTGCAGCTTATCAAATATTGTTTTAGAAAGTTCACCATGTGGTTTCCAACTATTTTTTGAAAATTCAAAATTAGTACTGAGAACAGCACTTATATTATGTAATGGTAATCACTATACATTTTAGAAATTGAATATTTTCCTCAAAACTAATGGACTATATGTAAAAGGTACCATTGTGAAAAAGTTTAATGCCCACTGGGAAACATTGTGTTGGTTATTTAAGGGTTTAGAGAAAATTGAAAAGAGTGTGAGGTCCGTGATGCAACGCTTTGTTGTCTAGATGAAATTTATCTGGAATCATTGCCTCGTCAATAACTTAATTACAGCAATCACTGTGAAGTCTCAATATTCACAAACTTTTGCAAAGATGTTTATGGATTCAAAATATGTCCAAAAAATGTAAGGTCTGTGACAGCACACATTTTCGGGAATAACTCGATAATGAATCGGATAAATGTCCTTAAACTTGTGTTGTGTATTACTATTTACCTTGGCCATTGCTTTGTAATCAATGCGAAAGTTAGACAACAGATAGGGGCGTGAATTAGTAGTGGTATTGGAAAGTCATGAAAATTCTCTGATTTGTAATGTCCATGCCACTGGAATTGCCCTCCTGTAAAAAAAAAAGAAAAAGAAAAAAAAAGCAAGCAGATCTTTTCTTTTTGTAAATCAAACTTCCTACTACCATTCCATGTGGAGCCAAGCTCATTCTCAGTAGAACAAACGTTGGAAAGAGACTGATTTTGTGGAAAAGCACCCTACCCCCCCCCCCCCCCCCCCCCCCCTATATTTGCCTGGCTCATTATTAATTTCTTCTAACTTCAAGCTATTCACAGAGTATCAATAAACAACTATAATTAAAGTGATGCCTGTAAAGTGTCTAACTCCACGAAAAATACTTGGAGCTTCCTCGTTTCTCTTCTGCCGTGTTGTTTAGCTTATGGTAAGAGAAGAATAAAATAGGGTTAGATTTGTTCAAATGTCCCTTTAGTATGAAGATAATTATCATTGAAAATCATTATTTCAAAAGCGTTAGCAACGCTTTTGATAAAAAGTACAATTGTCGTAATTGAACAATTGAACACGTCCGGCCAGCGCGCGTGGGAAACCTTCCCGACCCGACTGAACTTTGAGCCGAGCGTGCGCAAATTCCATTAATTCTGTACCGTCTGTAAACATACACGGGTGCGGATATCGTCAAACGGATGATTGTTACTGCGACAAATCTACGGCAGGCCATCAGTATTTGGTGATAAAATATGAACTCAATATTCGTTTTTTTCACTAGGTAAACAGTGTTCGTTTTCTTTCAAACTTTCACATATCTTGCAATTGTATTTTACGATGATATTGATATAGGATTGAAGTCTCAAATGTCATCTTGTGCAATATCTGACACTTTACAGGTATCACTTTAATACCTCGAAAGTAACATGGAAAAATGCAACAGATTAAAGAGAAAGGAAGAATTTTAATATAGTCATGAAGTTTCAAAATAGCCATTGTAGAATGAAAAGTGTTATTATATCTGCCATTCATTGAGGAACCCTATGGATAGGAGATCAGCTATGGATGTTAAAAAAACAAACAAAAAGAAACATCTCTGAATGCGTTATGGTCCATATCAATCTCAATGTACAATGTTTTAGTATTTTATGTGTCTATTGCGATTAATTTTATTGCAATTTTCTCTTTTTTCAAACATTTTCCCGCATTTTTCGGCTCGATAATTTTAGCTAAGTACGATTGCCGCAGCGTCAAGGACATACTTATGCGCATGCACGTTCACCGTGACGTAACAATGAGCGATTTAAATGATTAGTTAACCACTAAATCAGCCGTACCCACATTCGGTCTTAATGTATTACATAACAATAGATCCTGAATTCAAATATTATAATGTTTAATATACACTTAGTAATTCAGTCCCTGTATGAATCTGAATTGACCTTGCATTATATTGCAATTGTTATACTTGATTTTGTGTACTCCGATACCTTATATGAGTCGTTCAGTAAAATAAACTTTCAAACTTTCAACTTTCAAGTCCGAGGTTAACCAAATACCAAATAGTTGATCCAAACAACCAAATAGTTAATCCAAACTTAGTCAAGAGATACGGACTAAAGTGTGCAATTATAGTTAGTCAAGGTTAGGAGTTTAGTCCAGCCTAAGTTTATACATTTAGTAGAATAACCGCCCATAGACTATAAAACATATTGTAACACTGAATATTATAGACATATTATTGTCAGCTTATGTTCTATTACAATCTTTATGTATTTGCCATATATTGTTTCATGTTTTTCATTTCATCATATACTAATCACAACTGTTAGCTACCAATCTATCAAAACATATGTTTCCCTTGGGTTTAAGTTCTGTATGAAATTGGTTTTGTAGAATACATTTCTGCACAACATTTATTGAGTTTGGGAATAATGGAAACGCGTGACTATAATAATAATAGCCTAATCACTTATATTGCGGCAGCTACTATTTAAAAGGGGTAGTACAGTTTTGGTAAGGCTGAGCATTAGTAACCAAACCTGCACAATAACATTACAAACTAATAATTATAACTCCACCATGCTCGAAAGGTATACAACATTACAATCGACTAAGTAAAAAAGCCTGTTTTCTTCTAAAAAAAGAGCCATTACAACACAAGAGGGCGCTCTCTAAAAAAGCATTGGTGCAACCATTTTTCATTACACAATTATGCATGTGATGTTTTGTTGGAATAATGATTAAATAGACAAATCATCAACAACTATTCCAAAACCTTTTTTGAAAACTTTTGAAAAAGTGTAAGCATTTACAATTTTTTTTTAAATCATCGAAAACATCTGGCCCCGGATTTATTCCGATCGGATATATTTATTAATATTTCAGCCGTTTCTGAACCGATTTTGATCAAATAAAGTGTATTCGGTCATTAGACTTGTATGCTCTTTCAAATTTTACACTCAGTTTTTTATTATCTCACAAACAATTATTTCGTGCAAAACTGAACTACCTGAACCCAATCAAACTGTTGCTTGTATATACTTGAATGGATTAGGAGGAATAATCTCTGAAAGTTAGAGCAAAATCGGCCAAGAAACAAGAAAACTATGGCTCTTTGAAGATGTCCATTTATTTCTATGTGGATCTCAAATTGGCAACGCAGTCTGATAATTTTGTGGGCTACTCCCCATATGTTTTGTACACAAATATTCAAATTTTTACAGTTTTCTTCATAGTCACACTTGTCCATTCCCCCAAATCATGATAATTATGTTGTGTATATATGTATTCTACAAAACATAATATGTAGAGCTCAAACGAAGAGTAAACATATATTTTGAGAAAAAAAATGAAATGTTGTGTACAAAATATAATTATGGGGTGTAGTCATTGAAGTATAACACTACGTGGAATGGACGCGTCGAACAATGCACGCTGAATGGCTATTGCATCGGCGCGCGACTTGAAGCTACCGGAAGTCATCCGGCGCCATTGCTTATGCACCCCCCAAAACGAAACAATCTCCGATAGGTGTATGCCGTACTGTGTATCTTGCCAAATTTGTCTACGTTAGATTTTGATTAAATTCATGCTTTCCTGATATTGTATCTTCATCGTGATGAATTAACATCGTCGAGAATGTCTTCCTGCGCTGCGATTAATTGCACGATCTCAAGACGATCGTGGAAATCGCAAGAAAGGATTGATTTTCCACATGTAAATTGTAAATGCCCCTTTCTAGTACTAGTAGTCCTAGTCGTAGGTTTCCATGTATAGTGCACGTTTGAATTTTACAGTTATTGATACATTTGTCACATAACAAAGGAATAGAAAAAAACACAGTTATTTCATTTTTTTTCATTTCATTTCATTTATTTTGCAACTTCAAAACATAACATAAATACAAAACAATGATTTAACAACATATAATACAAATCATGAATATCACAATTGTGCTTAAATACATTAAACAATTGTATACAAAATAAGTAAATAAAGAATAACTATACAACATAATAGTATACAGTATAGTAGGAAAGTTGCATGGGAAGTCACAATAAGCTGCAAGCTTGATAGCGTGACTCCCCAAAGAAAAATTAATGTAAGCTTAAATTATGTATACAACCTATCACATATGAGATAGAGAGAAAGAAAAGAAAGTAAGGAGAAGGAAGTGGTGCAAGTGCAAATAATTAAAGTACACGCTAGCCCTTGAAAACCATATACTAATTTAAACAAAATATAAAAATATCTAACAAATTACTCATTCAATTATACAAAATATCATTAAATTACAAAAACGCAAGTTCACTGCCATCATAACACTATACAGGGAATGAAACTTATAAATATATCAATTTTGTATTTTATTTTAAATATTGATTCAGCACAATATCTTTTATCCTTCTTTTAAATGAATTTAGAAAGGTTATTTGTTTTATAAATTCAGGCAAAGTATTCCATATATCAGGCCCATGGTGTCGTATTGACCTATGAGCTAATACTATTTTAGGGTTATTCAAATGAATATTATGACATGTACGTGTTAAATGAGAGTGTATATTTTCATTTAAAACAAAATAATCATCACAAACAGGGGGAAGTAATTTTTAAAAGTATTTAAACATAAATACCGCTATTTGTAATGTGTTAATATCATAAACTTTAAGAATATTCAATTGATAAAATAAACTATTTGTATGCGCTAAATATAAAGATTTAGTACAAATTCTGACTGCTTTCTTTTGTAAAAGAACAATTTTATCAAGATTTGTTTTACTACAATTTCCCCAAACAATATTGCAATAATTAATATACGGTAAAATAAGAGTATTATACAACATAACAAGAGAATGATTGTAAAAGTAAATATTTAGTTTTTATAAAGTATACCAATACCTTTCGCTATGAGGGATGTTATATAACAAACGTGTTGATTCCATGTTAAATGTTTATCGATAATAATACCAAGGAATTTAATGTGGGTTTTACTTTCTAATAATAAATCATCAATCTTAATGTTATATTGCGTTTCATTATCCAAATATGAAGTTTGAAAATGTATAAAATTTGTCTTATTAATATTCAAAGATAACTTATTGCATTTAAACCAGGAAGAAATTGTAATCAATTCTAAATTCAAAGTATGAATGAGTTCCAATAAATTATTATGAGAAAATACAACATTTGTATCATCGGCAAACATAATAAAAGAAGGAACAGAAGAGGAGTTAATAATATCATTTATATAAATCAAAAATAACAAAGGTCCCAGTATAGATCCTTGAGGAACCCCACATTGAATATTTTGCATTGATGAACTTTTACCATCAATAAAAACAAATTGTTGCCGATTAAATAAATAACTTTTCAACCAAGATATTAACATTAAATGCAATTCCCCTAATCCCATAATTGTGTAATTTATAAAATAAAATATTATGATTAATAGTATCAAAGGCCTTGCTCGGGTCCATACATATAGCAATAACATGTTCTTTATTGGATAATGAATCTATAATTTTATCTAACAATTGAGTAATTGCGAAATCAGTTGAATTTGTTTTTCTAAATCCAAACTGAGATAAGTTAAGTATATTATTTTTTAATAAAAATGAATCTAATCTAGTATAAATTTTCTTTTCTAAAATTTTAGAAATAACAGGGAGTAGCGATATTGGTCGATAATTAGTTATTTGTGTTCGATCATCTTTCTTATGGACAGGGATCACTTTCGCGATTTTTAACGAATCAGGACAAATTCCATTTATTTATGACAAATTAAATATATATTCTAAAGGGGATAAAATATAATTAATTATTTTTTTCAAACATTTTATACTAATTCCATCGTATCCAAAAGATGTTTTTGATTGAAACGTTTTCACAACTTTACAATTTCATCTTTATTTGTAGGATTTAAAAACATTGTATTTGGAGTAGGATCAAATAAATATTGAGAAAAATGATTATTATCAGAGTGTATTTTTGAGGCTAAATCAGGCCCAACATTAATAAAAAAAATATTAAACTCTTCTGCAATATCAAATGAATCAACAATTTCCTGGCCATTGATATTAAGAGAATCAATTTTACTATGCTGTTTATTTTTATTAATTAATTCCTTAATAACTTTCCAAGTTAAATTCATATCCCCTTTGGCTTTTTTCAATTCATCAGAATAGTACATTTTCTTAGAAGTTCGAATTAAACTAGTGAGCCTATTGCGATACTGTTTATAAAAGTTATGATTTCTTTCAATTGGTTTCCGCATATAATTTTTATATAATTTATTACGAGTTTTTATAGAATTAAAAATTCCTTTTGTAATCCATGGATTTTTTATACCTTTTCTTTTACGTTTCAATTGTATTAATGGTATATTTTTATTATAATAATATATTATTTTATTTATAAACTTTTCGTAGGCTTTATTTATATCATTTTCACTAAATACATCCTGCCATTTCTCATTCATTAAATCTCTATTCAATGCCATTATTGTTTTATCATTTTCTTTTCTATACGTTAACTTACTAGCCGTATTCTTTGAATTAAATTTAAATTGGGAAGAAATGAGGAATATTGGCAAATGGTCGGATAAATCATAATAAAATATTCCAGTATTGGTTTCTTTATCAATGACATTAGTAAAAATATTATCAATGAGTGTTGCTGATACTGTTGTTATTCTTCTTGGTTTATTAATGCAATGATGAAAGGCATATGAAGATAACAAATTAAGAAAGTTATTACTATTATTAGTAACGTTATGATTATCGTTATTTGTACTAATATTATTACCACTGTAAAAAACGTTATCAAAATAAAGAGAGTGTGTTAAATCAATATTATAATCACCCATTAAATAAACATGTTTATTTTCACGGGTCATTTTGTCTAATTCTTTATCAAATAATTCTAAAACTGTATTTATATTATTACTTGGGGGTCTATATAATGTCCCTATTATAATATTTTTTCCATTTGTATTAATAATTTCTACAAATACATTGTCTATACCATCAACATCAAAATAATATCTTAATACAAATTTCAAGTCAGTATGAATATATAATGCCACACCACCCCCTCTACCATCTTTTCTATCAATATGAATCATTTTATAATTTGGAATATTATAAATATCTGGAGAGTTAGAATGCAACCAAGTTTCAGAAATTCCAATGACAGAAAAATTAAAGTTTTTCATTAAATTCAAAAATGTTTCAAAAGAGTCAAAATGTTTATTAATACTTCTAGAATTAATATGCAGTAAGCTCAAATTATTATTATTATTATCATCTATACGTTTATATACGTCCTGAACAGTGTAATATTGACAGCTATTAATTCCATTTTGATAATTCAATGAGTTTATATCAGGATCATTTAAAGTCATAATCGGGTATTTTGGGTCTATGTATAAACAAGGGCCAGGTGTACAAATAATACAATGAAAAAGGGAGGGTACAAACTGAGTAGAGAATACAAAGAAAGATACATCTAAGAATCATAATACGTGAAAGCATGAGTAGTAACAGGAACATAATTATAAAAAAACAAATTGCAAGTCTCATATTTTGAGTCTCGTATTACATGGGTCCTAGTACATATCATCAATTTTGGAACCTTGTATACCCGTCAATTACCAGCCCGACACACCACTACGCGCAACTCAAGCGTGCCTCTATATTTACTACCCCTCGGCCGCGGGCCATCCAACGCCCGAGCACCGACCCCGAGCGCGCCGATCGCAACCATACCCATGTCCCTTCAATGTTTATACATTAAAGGACCACAAGCACAATTATATACAACCGGCGAACCCAAAGTCAGCGCCAAACACGGGACAGTCCGAAGCCGGCTATTCCAACTATAGAACACGCACCAGAACCGCACGCGAGAGTGAGCCAGGCCGAGAACCAACATACCACGTTCAACATACGGCAATCATGCCAAATAAAATAAAATGAATTACAACGAAACCGGGTCGGGTTATAACACAATAGCAATCAATGCAGGGTCGAGTTAATCTTACGTAACCTAACACATCAAACTCGTTATACAATAGATTACGGTTGATCAGCTGATCAAGTGTAAACAGTAATGGTATAGTGCAGTTCTAGTCAAACTAATTGTAAGTAACTAGCACTTGTAAATTGTCATTAAAACAAATAAGTATAATTCAAGTATACATTAAATAATTTAAAAAAAACATATTTATCGTCTAAACGTCTAAATTACAAGGCTGCTTACATTACAAAAGCAGTCGTTAACTCAACAACATTCAAACTAAGTGTATTCCTTCTTTAAAAGTGTAATATTTTCTTTTCCAAATATTACACCTAATTTCCATTACCTCACACAAATATATATATATATATTTCTTGAACTTAAAGCGTTCACGGAACCAAAACTGCACTATCCCTTTGATACATGAAAGTCAAATTTACCTTTTTGATTCATCAATGTAATATATAGTTAATAAATGTAAACAATTTTAGAACACGCGCACATGTTTATCTTAGTCGTGTCTAAAAAACAAAACATAAGGCATTGGTAGTATATAAAATAAAATCTATAATAACAACATAAATGTAATAACTATGTCATCTTACATGTCTTAGCTGTGTCTAAAGCATTTTTCTCCAAAATTATTTACATACTTTTGTGCATAGATCTATATGATAGTCATTTTCACTAACCTTTATAAAATGAAATTCATTTAACACATTGTATATGCATCAGTTTAGGCATTAAAACGATGATTCGATAACGCTTAACCTTTATCAAAATTATAAACTCTACGGCATTCATTCAATATGAACATTCAAATGTTTGATGCACAATACTTATAAACATCAAGTTTATGAGTGTATAATCAAGAATTATGTTTAAAATAAAAATCATCAATTACAATGCGTAAAGACTACAACGCTAGTATTTTCATATCCATAAAGGAAAATAGTTGCCCATAGTATAATTTTTAATATACATTATTTTTCACAAAGGAAAATCTTTTACTAAATTTCATATAGAAAGAGTTTAAATTATTTTCAAATGATTGAAATAATCATTTGTCTTGAACATAATGAGTGTCCACTAGACAAGCATTAAATAAAGGGTTGTATATTTCATATTGTACCATATTTTATGAATAACTTTGTGTTCTTTCCAGTACACACAATTCAACCTGAAATCTTATAAAAAGTACAAATGTATGAATTTCATTACTAATACGATGAACTCAGTGTCTGTTTAGCATCTTATTAAATTTATGATTTTTATATTTCTTCAGTTGAGGGCAGATAATATTGAGACATTTCATTAAAACAAAATAAATAGACGGTATAATTATATTTCCTTTAGTATGTGTCACTAACCTCAATGTTCAGCTGAAATTCTAGTTCCAAAAATATTTTGTATAATAACATTTACTAGATGGATGATCTTAAAGGGGTAGTTTAGTTTTGGTAGAGAGGGCGCTGCACATCACAATTTTTTTGTGAGGTAATGAAAAACTGAGTGTCGAATTTGAGAGAACATGCAATTTTAATGGCAGAATAAACTTTATTTGGTGAAAATCGACCCAGAAACGGCTGAAATATCAATAAATATATCTGATCTTATAATTATTTGGGGCCCAAATAATTAGATGATTTTTAGAAAAAAATAAAAAAATGCTTGCACTTATTCAAAAATGTTCAAAAGCGTTTTTTAAATAGTTGTTGATGATCTCGATATTTAATCATTATATCAATAAAACATCACATGCATAATTTTGTATGAAAAATGGTTGAAACCAATGCCTTTTTAAAAAGCGCCCTCTTGTGTTTTAATGGCTCTTTTTGAATGATAACAGGCTTTTTACTTAGTCGTTTGTAATTTTGTATACCTTTCGAGCATGGTGGAGTAATAACTATTAGTTTATAATGTTACTGTGCAGGTTTTGGCTACTAAAGTTCAGCCTTACCAAAACTAAACTACCCCTTTAATGCATGTATTTATTGACACCCATGCAATTAAATAGAATAATTGTCAATCTCGATGGCCTATCTTACCTGTCACAAATATTGCACTATTGTTGGTACTCAATAACCAATTTTAAAGGGATAGTTGAGTTCTGGTAGAGAGAGTACAGTTTTAGTGAAACTGAATTTTAGTAACCAAAACGTGCACCATTACATTACAAACTAATAGTTATAACTCCACCATGCTCAAAAGGAATTAAAAAATAACAAATGACTAAGTTAATGCCTGTTATCATTTTAAAAAGAGCTGTTTAAACTAAAGAGGGCGCTTTAAAAAACCGCATTTGTTTAAACCATTTAAAATAATATTGTGCATGTGACATTTTCTTGAAATAGTGATTAGATAGAGAGATAATCAACAACTATCTAAAAACCTCTATGAAAATGTTTGAAAAGAGGAAGCATTTTAAAACGAATTTTAACGACTGGTTTAAAATAATCGAATACTTGTGGGGCCCCACATTTACTACAAATGGATATGTTTATGGATATTTCAGCCGTTTCGGAATCGATTTTGATCAAATAAAGTTTATTCTGCCATTAAAATGGTATGCTCTTTCAAATTTGACACTCAGTTTTTCATTATCCTACAAAAAAATTATTTGTGTAGCGCCCTCTCTACCAAAACTCAACTATCCCTTTAACTTGTTTGTATTTATATTTATTTGTTGTCAGTGGCGTAGCTACGAGGGGGGGGGGGGGGCACGGGGGGGGGGGGGGGCACGGGGGGGGGGGCACGTGCCCCCAATAATTTGGAAAAAACAATATAAAACATAGAGGGACATTTAAAGATTAAACAGAGAAATACATAAGGTGTGTCCCCAATAATTGTGCGTGCCCCCCCCCCCCCCCCCCCCCCCCACTAATCCGTCCGACCACGCTACGCCATTGTTTGCTGTTGTTCTTTTAGCACCGTTTTGTGATAAAAAAAGACAACTACGATGAATTTTTTTGGTTTGTTATCACATGTTTACTTATTATTTATTCAAGTGGAAAATGTGCAATGAAAGACCGGTTGAAGTTCAGATTTTTTTGTATGATGTTCGTCCATCTTACTTGTCACATATATTGCATTTTGTTTGGTACTCAAGATCCATTTGTAAACGTGTTTGTAGGCCTATTTATTTTTACTTGGTATTGCTCTTACATAGACTCAATGTTTTTACATCTTTTATAGTTTTTACATATTTTTGATGGCAGATATGTTGCGACATACATGGATTTCTATATTTAAAAATATTTATTGTTATCACATTTCGTACATGTTGCCTTCTTATTTATTCAAACTTTATAGTGGAAAAGGTGCAATCGCAGACCGGATAGAGTTCAGATTATTTTTGATGATGTTGGCCTATCTTACTTGTCACACATATTGCTATTGGCATTTATTAATGGGAACTGTACTGTTTTGATTAATCATTGTTACATCTCCTTGAGGCCAAATGTTTGTAATATTAAGAACATGATAAAGCACACTTATTTTTTATCATTAAATATCTTTCAGTGCTGGATAAGAATGTTTATTCTCTTTTTTTGTTTATTTGTCCATATAGGTATGTGATGAGTGCACAAGTGTACATGTAGATGCAATTTGTTTGATTTGAATAATGTGTATTTATATATGTATGAGTATGACTCCTGTATTTTGTTGGTGTTTTGTTCAGTATGGATTTTCTACTCTATGAATTTTGTGTTTATTTTTGTCATGCAATAGTTATCAGCCTTGTTTACATCTGTATGAGGTCCTGTTAAAGGGGTAGTTCAGTAGAGAGGGCACTGCACATCACAATTTTGTGTGAGGTAATGAAAAACTAAGTGTCGAATTTGAGAGAACATGCAATTTTAATCGCAGAATAAACTTTATTTGGTCAAAATCGACCCAGAAACGGCTGAAATATCAATAAATATATCTGATCTTATAATTATTTGGGGCCCAAATAATTAGATAATTTAAAAAATAAAAAAAAATGCTTGCACTTTTTCAAAAATTTGCAAAAGCGTTTTTTAAATAGTTGTTGATGATCTCTCTATTTAATCATTATTTCAATAAAACATCACATGCATACTTTTGTATGAAAAATGGTTGAAACCGATGCCTTTTTAGGAAGCGCCCTCTTGTGTTTTAATGGCTATTTTTTTTTTTAATGATAACGGGCTTTTTACTTAGTCGTTTGCAATTTTGTATACCTCTCGAGCATGGTGGAGTTATAAATATTAGTTTATATTGTTTCCGTTCCAGGTTTCGGTTACTAAAGTTCAGCCTTACCAAAACTGTACTACCCCTTTAACAGGGAATCGGCGGGTGTGGAAGATATAAGTGTATGTTGACTGTGTACCTGAAATTTTAGAATGAATGTGCTTTCGATTTTTGTGTTTGAATGCTTGTAAAATAAAATACCAGAAATTGTCTGCAAATGAATGTTGGCCTAGTAGTTCTTTACTTCCTAAAAATAATGTTTTTCTTCTTCTCTCTTTCTTCTCAATACTGAAAATAGCAGAACAAAATATGCGGTGAATTATTATTATCATTATTAACTCAATAAAATTACTCTATACTTAAAACAAAATCTTACAAGGAGGGAAAATGAGAGGAGAGATAGAGAGGGTGAAAAACAAGTGTCCACACATCTCTCTCGGGATTTACCCCTCGATCTCCCATCGCTATACGAAGCTCTTTATGTTGTTGTTTTTACAAATTCAAGATTCATAATAGTTCCTGATCTGTAAGTTGTAAATCCGTTCTAAATTACAGGATAAAATGAAGAAAAAGGAAAGAGTGAATAAACGAGCAGGCAAACTAAATTATGTTTTGTGTACTGTTCGCGCATCGCCATGCATACACCGTCCCCGCTTTTGGGTGCATAATGGCGGATAATAGAGCGGAGCGCTCGCTTCAACAAGCCAACTGTGACGGCCATTCCACGTAGTGGAATACTTCAATGGGTGTAGTCCACAACCTTGCCAGTGTGCGTTGCCAATTTGAGTCACTCGTAGAACAAATGGCTATTTTCAAAGAGCCATAGTTTTCTAATTTCTTGACCGATTGTGCTAAAATTTTCAGGGACTATTCATCATATTTAGTGTCTTATAGAGCATGAAATAATTTGTCTGGATTGCATTGTCCTTTAAAGAGACTTAGTAACTTTGTCCAAATAAACGAAACGAAATCTACAAAACTCACTTTAAATTTACGCGGTTCTCTCACATCTTGTTGTAATCCACTGCACAGTACAAATGTGTATATTATGACCCTGGCTTTAGCTTAGCTGCCTTAGGCGCATGGCATCAAGCATTTCAAGGAATACATTCCTGCTAGGTACCCATTTACTACACCTGGGTTGAGAGTATCAGATATAGATAAAGTGCCATGCATAGATTTAGACTAGTATTATCATCATCATTATGTTAAAGGGGTAGTACAGTTTTGATAATGCTGAGTTTTAGTAACCAAAACGTGCACAATAACACTACAACCTAATATTCATAACTCCACCATGCTCGAAAGGGTATAGAAAATGACAAACGACTAATTACAAAGCCTCTTATCATAACACAAAAATCATTAAAACACAAGAGGGCGCTCTCTAAAAAAAGCATTGGTTTCAAACTTTTTTCATACAAACTTATGCATGTGATGTTTTATGGAAACAATGATTTGATAGAGAGATCATCAACAACTATTTAAAAACCTCTTTTGAAAATTGTTGAAAAAGTGTAGGCATTTTTAAATTTTTGTTTTATATCATCGAATAAATCTGGGCCCCAGATTTATTCCGATCGGATATATTTATTGATATTTTAGCGGTTTCTGAACCAATTTTGAACAAATTTTTATCAACATTGTATGCTCTTTCAAATTTTACACTCAGTTTTTCATTACCTCACAACATTTTTTTTTCGTGCAGCGCCCTTTATCCCAAAACTGAACTACCCCTTTAACACTTTATTAATACTTTTATTAATAATTATTATTATCATTATTATTATTATTAGTACCATTATTATTATCATTATAATTATTATTATTATTATTAATATTAGTATTGTTATTATTATTATTATTGTTATTATTATCGTGTTAATGTTGTGTTGTTTTGTAGTCCAACTAATAACATCATATTCCTTACATGCAGCATCTAGTTGTGAAGTCTACAGTTATCCCGCCGGTGGATCATGTGTCGTGGGCTCCTACTCAGATGGAACGGTATGCACCTTTACCTGCGACAATCCTGAGCATCTTTTGGAAGGGTTCGAAGAAAGTACATGTATCGGAGGTTCATGGACACATACCTTTCCAAGGTGTGTAGGTAAGTTGTGTCTTTATTATTATATACATAATCACAATTGAAAATGAAGGGTTTTAAAGCCAAATAACACTTTTGGGCAAGTAAACGTAAACATCTATACAGGGTGGCCCCCAAAAATGGAACGGGGCACTTCTCAAAATATAGTAACAAAACGATTATGTTCATCGGAAAGGGTTTCTTTTCAAATGAAAAACGATACCAAGAACAATAATTTTGGTCGAGTAGTTTTTGTTTTAGGGCGCTGTGTGTTGCACCATGTCAGGTTCCCATTTTTGTCCATGTTTAGCAGGTCAGTGCCTGTGACATGCAAACATGTCTCTTTAACATAGAATTATATTATATATGTGAATTATCCTCATATTATTGATATGTTCCATTTCACACTTGAGATGTGGATGCGATACTACCCAAATCTCAGAGTATATAGTGGGTGGGGGATTGGGGAGTGTTTAACCCTGAAACACGTCAGACATTCTACATTTTGCTATGTATGCTGATGACACAAATATTTTTATATCGCATGATGAAGATATATTACAGAATTTATTGAATGTCGAAATGGATAAAGTGTGTAACTGGTTTAAAGCAAACAAACTCCTTTTAAATATTTCTAAAACAAAATTGATGATATTTTGTTTAAATAGACGGACAGAGTAACGTATATCATTAGTTTTGGATGGGAACATTGTTGAAAAGGTTAACCACACAGATTTCTTAGGAATAATAATTGATGATAAATTGTCTTGGTCATATCATATTGATTCTGTTCATAGAAAAGCGAGCATTGGCGTTGGTATGATGATTAAATTACGGCAGTTTTTACCTTTAAAATCTATGTTTTACTCTGTATAATGCTCTAGTCTTGCCCCACTTTAATTATGGCAGTCTTGTATGGGGCGGTGCAGGTTTTTGTTATTGGAATAGACTACTGATCCTTCAAAAGAAAGCTATCCGCCTTTGCTGTTATGCAGATTATCGATCTCACTCACCACCCCTTTTTAAACAGTTATATAGTTTGAATTTCTCTGATAACATACGATTAAAAACCGCTCTTTTTGTATTTGAAGCGCTGAACGGGCCGTTTAAAACGGCCGGTTGCCTACATGTTTTATAGGATTATTTATTTATAATACCAGGGTGACACATGCAAACAAGGCAACGTGATGATATAAATATACCATTCTGTCAATTAACATTAACTTAAAGTAATTCTATAAAATATAAAGGGACCAAGTTATGGAACTCACTAGATGTTGGGATAAAGTTAGCTAAATCGCCAAGACATTTTAAAACCGTATATAAACGTTATTTGCTCCATTTGTATAATAATGCTTGACCTAATCACTTTGTGTGCCAGATGTATTTGTATATTATACACTTGCTTTGTATTAATTCTTATTTTGCTTTCGTTAAATTTTTATAGTAACATTATGAAATTACATTGTTACCTTCATTGCTACGCAGTATCTGTTCACCTGGGTTGGGTTGGGGAGGGGATTAGAGCTAGGATTAGGATTATGTTAGTATTCAATGGTGCAATCGTTCGTCGTAGTTTTATATAGATGTAACAATTTTAAGGGAATACCCACTTGTACAAGCCATGGCTTTTTAGGTGTATTCCCCGATCACTTTTATATTTGTATATACATTGTATTGTTTTAATTTTTGAATAAATGAATGAATGAATGAATGAAACAATGGAGGTGGTCCCAGTTGTTTACGTTTGACCGCTGGCAGAATAACATAGGACAGGTGCAGCTCAGGGTCAAATGACCAAGCAAGGGACAAATGTTTCTTGGTCAACATGAAGTAATTTCCATAAAATAAGGTATATGAAAACACCATAAAGGGGAGTACTGAGTGGTCTAAAGTATTTATTTTGTATTTTCTTATGCTCTTTCCAGACAAGGAATAACATAGCTTAAATAAGGTCAATCGTTGTTGCTGATTGGTTAGGATGAATTTCTATGTTAAAGGGCACCACCAGGCAAAGAACAACACATTATTATATGTTTTGGTACCCTTTTGTGATATCAAATAGATACCCAACATTTTGCAAAGGGTTGTATAATTCATAAACAAAGCAATTAATTTCCACCACTTACGGAACCACTACTATTTCCTGGTTCCATACGGGCCAACCATTTGAGAGTGCGCCAATGCTATTCACGCGAACGTTTGTAGACAATATATTCCCAGGCGATTCGTTCGCTCTGCACACATTAGTCTTCGCAATTCAGACCGCATGGACGCATGCTTTATAATGGTGATGCGTTTTCCAGTGATATATTTTTTTTCTGGAAACATTTTTTTTTTGACTGTATAATAGTAATGGCAGCTAATAATGTGGCTCCCAATATGGCCACAGTTTCTTATTTAAGTAGGTCGTATACGACACACGTTTTCCAAAAAAACATCTTCATTATTTTGTTAAAGATGATGTTAACAATTCTTTGAAGCAAACTCAATAGATAAAGGTCACTTAATGTCATTGTTTGCTTTTCCACGATCCTTCATGTTCTAAGGCCCAATTATATGGGGTAACATAAGTGCTCATGCATGAAGGGATCCTGACAGTACAGTTTTACATCAGTCTTTTGGTTTATCCGTCGGTGATGTTTTGTCATCCATGGCTGCTTCTAGTGCTGGTGCTGTATTGTTTCAAAAATGCTGATGCGTGTACTATACAGTACATTGAAGTGTATAATAAAGCAAGCGTATTGCAGCTGCATGTGCATGTGCATGTCATGTTGCTGCATCCTTCCTGTCGGATCCACAAGACGGCATGTTGAGTAGAACGTCAGGTGCAAGACTACCATATTGAAATTACCATTCCCTATAGTAGAAGGTAGCTGTAGGATGTAGATATGAACACGTAGGGCGCGGGAAAAGACATGTCCAAACGTCAGATGTACTATGGATCTATAAGCATACACTGTCTCTCACAGTTCTGCCAATCAACTTTACTGAGAACTAGTCTCTTCTCAACGACAATTTACATTATTTTTTTTAACGCAAGCGCCAATTTTCGTGAGCTTTCATGAATTGCATATAGTATATCAACAAACTGTTGGGTCACGTAACCCAACACTTCGTAGACATGGGTGACCTATTTCACGTAAGGGCGCAGAACGTGAACGTGAACGTGACACGTGATACGTGACTGTTCGTTGCAAGCCGGTCTAGCACTCCGTGAATCCGTGTACGAACTTACGCACCGGGTGAATACACATATACTAGTAATGCACAATTAACCGTTGGACTATGGTTTATTAGTTTTAGGTATATAACTCCACGAAAAAGAGATTTCAAGCCCTAATTTTTTCAGGCATGCTATCAAATAACATTTTCTTTCATATAAGACAATAACCTCGCAACTTTTGAAATTTTGGCTTGCAAAAGAGGGGCTATCCCTTTAAGGGGTCAAGATAGATGAATGAGGGAATTTCAATTCTGGTTCGCTCATATTCATTGGCCTGCATGGCAACATGTATGAATCCACTCCATGAAGGATTATGACTTTATAAAGGACAGTAGCTTTGTTGAAATCAACATTGTCCAAGACAAACTGCGTGAAACCATTTAAGTGTAAGATGGTTCACGATCAAAGAGGAGAGCACTTTCAAACCTCTGGACCTGTTTGTGGGTGGTCATCTGGAAAACACAAACTACTTAGGATGACTATGAGCTCACGGGAAGCATACTTGTACACAGCTTTTATGTATGGTATGTGCTACTGATCTTTATTTCTGTCAGAAACTCCGTCCTTGACATTCATCATTTTTGTGCAAGAAACAATTCAATTAATTCAGTATCAATGTCTCTCCATGCTTGGTTGATTCCAGTGTGTTGAACACATCACAACCATAAACCGTTAGTCTTATATCATTTAGGATGGACACGGCCATATCTATGATACGATCAGATTACTCTTAGCATCAAACACCTTGTCATGTAACAATGTTCATAGATGAGAATCTTGTGTGCTGCGTATCGAAAGCTCACAACATTTGCCTTTGGTATGTCTTTAACTTAATTTTCTTTAAAGGGGTAGTTTAGTTTTGGTAGAGAGGGCGCTGCTCATCACAATTTTTTTTGTGAGGTAATGAAAAACTGAGTGTCGAATTTGAGAGAAGATGCAATTTTAATGGCAGAATAAACTTTATTTGGTCAAAATCGACCCAGAAACGGCTGAAATATCAATAAATATATCTGATCTTATAATTATTTGGGGCCCAAATAATTAGATGTTTTTTTTTTAAAATGTAAAAAATGCTTCCACTTTTTCAGAAATGTTCAAAAGCATTTTTTAAACAGTTGTTGATGACCTCTCTATTTAATCATTGTTTCAATAAAACATCACATGCATACTTTTGTATGAAAATGGTTGAAACCAATGTCTTTTTAGAAAGCGCCCTCTTGTGTTTTAATGGCTCTTTTTTAATGATAACGGGCTTCTTACTTAGTCGTTTGTAATTTTGTATACCTTTCGAGCATGGTGGAGTTATAACTATTAGTTTATAATGTTACTGTCCAGGTTTGGTTACTAAAGTTCAGCCTTACCAAAACTATACTACCCCTTTAAAATATTATAAAATTGACAAAATAGCGTACAACTTCAACAAATTGATAAAGAAGTGGTTGGTCTAATAATTTTTTCAAGGCGTTTTGCCAATAGATTGGTGGCCATCTCAGACATGGATATGCATCAATTGGAACCTTCTTATAATTGTTCTAGTTTATTCTTTGTACCTTGCAACATATAATTATAATTAGAAACTTTGTTCATATGTTAAGCTTTCTTAGAAGCAGAGATATGAGAAAACATGAAATTTTAGGGCATTTGGGTAATTCTGTATATTGGCTGCCAATCCTGCCATCTTGGTTTAGATTATTACTATGCATGGCTGCCTCTTAGAAGATATCTCAATGAATTCCTTGTGCCTTGGAACATATATTTGAATACCTATCTCATGTTAATATCTTATCTGGAGTGTAAAGATATGAAAGACGTATCATAATCAGGGGCATTTTGGGTTTAAAAATGGCAGCCATCTTTTACTAGGGTACTTGCATCATTTGAACCCTAAAAATAAGTATTTTATTTGATTTGTTGGACATTAAAACATATGTTTAGACACTTTATTCATGTTGCTAGCTTGATTAGAGACAGAGTCATGGGAAAACCTAAATAAATGGCGGCCATTATGGGTTTAAAAATGTGGCCGTTCTGGATTAACCCTAATAAGGCCAGGGGGGCATTATGCCCCCTCCCCCATCCGCGATTTTCTGATTGCTCAGGAACGCGTAAAGATGACGCCCCACCGCTTGGTGAATTTTTTCTTTCGAGTCTTTTAAAATATATATTTTTAAAATCAGACCTACCGTTACAAAGTCACGTTACCTTTTGTCTTTGCATGTTAACCCGAAAATTGCTAATCTTTGTGAACAAAACATAATTATGGAAATATCAGTTTTCCTAAAAAGAGATAAAACATTGTTTATTTGGTCTTGTTTACATTTTAGATGTTTGTTTAAATCATTTCTTTATTCAAGAAAAGGTCACATTCAGACCAGGTCCACTGTCATTCAAGACAGTGGCAGGTAATACAAACAAATACATATAATACAAAATGATATTAATTACGTCATTATACAAAATAAATAAATCAAATGGAATTATGTACATACTTGACAAACTTAATTTAATGCTAAATTATACACAGACAATTAGGCATTATTTCATACATTTATTTAATTATACTTCTTACTTTTCTATTATTCATCAAGGCTATCATCAAACTTCCTATATTATTGTAAGCAATATTAAATAAACAGAGAATAAAAAGTTATTATTATCGAACATTAATTATTTTATTTTTTATTATATTATAACTATCACAAATAAAAAAGAAAAAAAAAGTAACTTTCATTTCACCTTTTTAAATATAATTATCATTATAATTCCTTTAAATTCTATATCATGTGCATTATAAGTGTATATAATTATACTTATACAATCCTCATATATTTTATTTTCTTTATTACAACTAATCAATATCATGCTATCACAATAATAAAGCATTATTTATGCTGCATCCATAATATAATCCGAGTACACTATGTATCGCGTATACAATATCCATTCAAATGTAAGTATCACATGTTTAATTTAGCTTGTTTTTTATTTATAGGTATATAATTTTTCAAAATAGAGACATGTTCAAGACACGGTATGCTATAATTTCATTTGTGAACATTTCTAACATTAGCAACGACATTTTAACCTACAGTGTATTACCTTATTTAAAAGAGAGAACCTTACATGGTTACCACAAACTTTCATGTATGGTGCTTCTGACCACACCTTTTCGTGGCGACTATAAAATATAATGAAAGATGACAAAAGTGCGGATTTACTTAATTCATGAAAGACATCTTTTGGTCTTGCGTTGCAGCCACATTTTCTGAGTATGCGCTTGATCCGAGTCTTATTTTCTTTGTCTACCAAGCCTCTCTGTCCTATCTCAATTGCTTCATAGAGGTATTGTACCCCGATTCACCGAGATCTTGAATGAGTGTGGCGTATCTTTCCAATTTTCTATTGTGTGCGTCTGATATCTATATTATTTTCGAATGGGACGGTAAGTTCAATAACAAGAATTTCTTTAGGGTCGTCCCATATAATTACAAGGTCCGGGCGTTGGTTTGTAACGAGGATGTTAGGGGGGATTGTCCCCCCTGCAAATGTATTTCCCCCTCTATCACAAAATACATCAAAATTGCCCGTTCCGTTATTCTTTATAGTAGTTCATATTTGTTTCAATATATTATTGTGGCGCCAAGTATATCTCTCAAGAAGTGGGGGACAGAATGCTAGAATATGTGACCTTACACCACAAAACGACCGTTATGTCGCTGTGGTAGTTTCTCTTTTATTAGCTAAAATAGTCAAATTTCGTTCAAAATATGAGATTTAGGATTTTCGTATTTCTTGAATAAGCATCATTTAATCTAGCTTCTGTAACATTTTGAGCGACCGAAATCATATTTAAATATTTTTTTTTCATTTTTAAAAATGATCTCATGACAGCGCTTTAATGGAAACTGATCTTTTAAATGGCCAGTTTCTCCCTTATTTTAAAACTGCATCAGCCATATTCCAGATCTTTGGTGTTCATTTTGAGTAGGTTTGCTTAGTCCAAATATGACGAATGATATACCATTTTAAAGGTAATGACTTCTATTTAAATGTTATATGAAAAGCAGCACAATCAGTTTTCCCGACTTATTGGTCGTTTTGTGGTGTAAGGTCACATATGGTGTAATGTCCCTGCTGTGTTTGGGCAAAAGGGGCATTTATCAGTAAGTCTCTTTCCCCAGCGCGATAGATTCGAGTATGAAGGGAGAGAATCTATACATGCATTAATGGCAAACTTAAGAATTTTGCGGGGAAGGTTGAACATAATTGACTTCCATGTAAGGTTCTCTTCCTGCAAAAGTAACAATTCTGAAAATTTCCCTTGACAGAGTAACGGTTCAATTTTCTCTTTCCAGTATGCTACTACGTTATCCTCAAGTATAACGTTTATTTTTGTCTTGATTGTACTCCATGAACTACTTGTATCAGGCTGAGTCTGAATTAAGTATTGTTCATGGACACTTTGACAGACAGATACCGTGGACTGTTTTGTTGTCCATTTTGATTCGCGTTCTAAAGTGCAATCCAAAGCGTGATTAACTAGTTCATCCTCGAGCAATCTCGACCTTGAATATGCCGAGCAATTGGCTTTCCAATATACGTCAGAAAAACGTGGTATAGCTAGGCCTTGTGGAATGTGAACTAGTGCGATTTGGTATACCTAACCATTTCTTCAGATAGCCGTCTGTCAAAGTGTCAAGTGGCTCCAACTGTGTCTTATTCAATGAATGAACTGTCATCATGAATCTAAGGGAAGGCATTAAATAACGTGTATATATAGAAACTTTATATTCGGGCCGGATTAAGAGCTGATCAATGTTTTTCATTTTCAATGTAGTTTCATTTTTTACATAATCAAAATGTTTCAATTGATTTTCCACTAAAACAAATCTGTGATCCTTAAAAGCGATGTGGGCCCTCTTCCAGTGAATCTACCAATGTGTTACCAATATAGAATGGAATTTCTACTGGGGTACCACCACTGATTGACAGGCTTCGGCATTTGACAGACTTTAGGGATAGACCCATTGACTGGCAGTGTGAGTTGAGTTGGGATATGATTTTCTGGTTGTTGCGTTTGTTATTTGTAATCAAATTAAAGTCATCTGCGTATGGCGTAGATATGATCTTTTCTCCATTTAAATCGTAGCCGTGTTTTGCTTTTATTGAAGCAAGATATTCCAGAATTGGGTTAAAACAAGCCAAAAATATGATTGGTGAGAGAGGATCGCTTTGGAAAACCCCTTTCCTAAATTTGAATTGCTCAGATGACCAAGAGGGGCCCGTAACGTAACCCTGAGGCCTGCCGTACAATTGATCAATATAGTTTATAAGATGTCGAGGTACATGGTAACGTTGTAATGAACAAGAAATCAAGTCATGACTTATACTACCAAAAGCATCAGTGAAGTCAAAAAATTTAATATGCACGGTTTTCTTTTTGGATTTAGCATTCATAATCACCTCATGCAATACTTGGTTATGTTCTATACATAAACAACAAAAACAATAAAATACATTATCAATCGTGATAGGCGCTATATAAGTAGTGTATATTATTATTATTATTATAAACAACCAAAACAATAAAATACATGAACAACAAAGAAATACATAAGAAATACATAAACGACAAAGAAATACATAAGAAATGTTCAAAACAACAGAAAACGTAAGGAATAACCTGGCTCTTCCATTATTTTGTTGCATTATTATTCAAAATGGTTTAAAGAAAATCATGTAGTGAAAACGAATGTTTAATTATGAAGAATATATGATTTATGGGTAAAATTATGAATTGTATGACCTTATTTGCATAAATTACAATAACAAAATTAAATTACAATAGTATTCTATTTACTTCACTTGGCGCGCGTGCAAATTTCATGACGATCGGCCACTTTGTGGCCGAGATCTTAAGGGGGGCATTCTACCCAGCCGTAGAAAGACCTCAAATAGCTTGGCCTTTTTACGGTTAAGGTACTTGCATCACTTGAAACCTAACATATATATATTTAAATCAATTCCTTTTGCATTAAAACATATGTTTAAACACTAAATTCATGTTTCTTGCTTGAGTAGGCCAGAGTTATGGGAAAACCTAAAAATTGCCGCCATCTTGGATTTAGGTTCTTCCATCACTTGAAACAGAAAAAAAATCAATATTTAAATCGATTCCTTTGGCATTAAAGGGACAGTCCCCTTTTTACAAAACGTCTGAACAGTTTCCAGTTGACGGATGGGGATGAATGTAACACACACAAAATCAGAACGAACAGACCTATAATTTGGATTCTACGAATGAAAAATGAATGCGTCCCTCCAATTTCAATTTCAATTTCAATTTATTCTTGCTTCCAACAAAACATTACAAATGAATAATGATAATTTGCACAAAATAGTGATATACATATTGGAAACAAGAGGGGTCCACTAAAAAGCAATGCTTGTACAATTGTGGAAGCCTCAAATAATAGTTAGGTATATTGTACATTTAAATTAACACATTCTAGACTACAACAACATAAACAAATATAGAGAGGAAAAAGGGGGAAAAGGGGATGCCAACAGAGACCAACATGGGACAAGAGAGAACTTTACATGACACAAATAGGAGAAGACGCACACAATACAAACAATGAGACACTGCCAAAAGGAAGTGAGAGATCGGAGGTACAAATGTATGTAAAAGATAAGCTGCAAGTGGGGTTCAAGTGAAAATAAGGAAAAAGACTTGCGCATAATAGAATGGAACAATGCATGAGAAGGCACAATATATAATATCAGATTACATTTTGAGTCCGCGAGTAAAGAATGACCTTGTTTAAGGATGACGTAAGCACGAAATAAGAGTAAATGGGAGATATAATTCAATGATGTTTATAAGATTGTAATAAAAACAATTTTAATTTTTTCTTAAAGATATTAATCGATGGAGAATTTTTTATTTCATTACTTAAAGAATTCCATAATTTAGGACCTTCATATATAAATGTATTTTGAGCAAGTAGGGTCCGCAAGAGAGGTAAATGAAATTCTTCAGAATGTCTAGTTGGATAATTATGAACTGAACTATTTAAAAAAAACATTTCTTGAAAAACAGATGGTAGCATGTTATTATTATAATTATACATAAATTGACCAAGTTGAAATAAAAATAGGTCTTTTACCTTCAGTATCTTATTTTCAAAAAATAAAGAGTCAGTATGGGAGCGAAAAGGGGAATTACAAATAATACGAATAATCTTCTTTTGTAATAACAACACTTTATCTAATAAAGTTTCATGTGTGTTTCCCCAAACTAAAATACCATAATTTAATATGGGAGTATCAAAGAACTATAAAGCATAATTAGTGAAGTAAAATGAAGACATGTTTTTACTTTATAAATAATACCAATATTACGAGAAATAGTTTTACAAATATTATCAATATGATGTTTCCAAGAAAGGTTACTATCAACCGTTACACCCAGAAATTTAATGAATGAAACACGCTCCAATGGGGTGTTTTTAAAAACTATGTTAGCCGGTAACGAAGAATCTATAGATTTACTAAACAACATATATTTCGTTTTCTGGAGATTCAATGATAGTTTGTTCGCTCTAATCCATGATAAAATATGACTCAATTCAATATTAATAATTTCAACTAATCTATGAGAATCCGTATGAGAAAAAAACAAATTTGTATCATCAGCAAAAAGTACGAATGACAAAATTTCGGACAATCGACAGAAGTCATTAATATATAAAATAAATAAAAGTGGGCCTAATATACTACCTTGTGGAACACCACAATTTATATTACGGGGAGCTGAAGAGTTATCATTTAAAAATACATACTGCCTTCTGTCTGAAAGATAGCTCCTGAACCACTCCAAGGCCAACCCACGTATACCATAATGTGAAAGTTTATAAAGTAAAATATCGTGGTTAATCGTGTCGAAGGCCTTGGAGAAGTCCAGGAAAATGCCTATCGTATGAGACGATTTGTCGATTGCATGAGCTACCTTCTCAATAAAGGACAATAATGCGTGTACAGTATTGTGTTTTTCCCTAAAACCAAATTGGAGACTAGAAAAAATATTGTTATTTTTTAAAAAGGATACTGTACGTGAATATATTATCTTTTCTAAAATTTTTGAAAAAGAGGATAATAAGGAAATCGGTCGATAATTATTTACATCTAATTTATCGCCCTTTTTAAACAAAGGAATTACTTTGGCAATTTTCATAGAGTTTGGTACCTGGCCATATAATAAAGACAAGTTAAAAATATGAACTATCAAACTATATATCGGTCAATAAAAGAGTTTAACTGATTTAGCATAATATTACAACTATATTGTACTTATTCTTGTAAAGGTATTGTGAAGCCGACATTTGTAAAGGTATGTCACGGAAAAAAATCTCAAAAATGAAGAATATGTAATTACATGTAGTCAGTTTAAGCGATATTTGGTTATTTTGCCTAGTGTGCGGTCATGCTATTCTTATTTGTGCGCGGGTCACGTAGCTAGCGCGGGTCACGTAGGGGTCACGCATAGCGTTGTGGTACTTCGTGGAATCCATGTACGAACTTCCTCACTGGGTGAATATAATTATAATGCACAATTACCCGTTGGACGACGGTTTATTACTTTTAGGTCTATAACTCCACGAAAAAGAGATCTCAAGCCCTATTTTGTCCAGGCATGCTATTAAATGACACTTTCTTTCATATAAGACAATAACCTCGCAACTTTTGAAATTTGGCTTGCAAAAGAGGGAATGTCCATTTAAGACATATGTTTAGACACTTAGTTCATGTTTCTAGCTTGACTATAGAGCCAGGGTTATGAGAAAAAAAACAAATGGCGGTCATTTTTTACGCCATCTTTGATTCTGGAAAACGCGCAATGGGGATTCTCGGGGACTTTTAATATGTTATTCTACACATTTTTCTGAACCTATCCTAAACAATTCAGCTTGTTTCGAAAAATGTCCGGGTTTGGCCATATTTGTGCTAATGCTCTTGGACTAAAAGTGATTTGTTGTTATGCATTGTCGCATATTACATTACCAAGCTGCACTCAGTATCATAATAGGGGGCTGGGTATACGAGGGTACATCGACATCGTTTGGAAAGAGTGCTAAATACAAAATCTAAATAACGAGATATGAAAGCTGACATATCTTTGGGATGAGTCCTTTTCAACTGATTAGATGACATCCTTGTAAAGCTCAACAATTTCCATTCACAAAAAAAAAGAAGGCCAAGAAATATGTAATCCAAACACCACCACGAACATGTCCATTTTCACACATGCAATTGACAGTACCACTAGCAGGAAAGAAATGGGAGCTTACTAGTACAAGTATAAGTGCAGTTATATTCCCACATTGTACTAAAGGAAGGGGATAGTATCGTTATCAAGGCTAGCCTGATGAAGATCCTAAAAGAGGGGACAAAATACAAAGTCATCAATCAAACCACCATCATCAGGCTACATTATCACATAAAGAAACCAGCTATCGTCAAATGCCAATATTAAATATTATAATTATATTGGTATTTTCACAAATGTGAAATACCCTTTACTACAATTGTGGATAGTGCTGATGTAAACTGGAGCATTTGCATGAATGATATCCCTCTAAAACTAAACGTCATTTATAAGATCATTTACATTTATGTAAAGTACATCATCCACTAAGGAGAAACAATGATGTGCTCGATAAAATGTTCTCAGTCTAAGATGTCAATTGGCAGTACATACAGTCATGTAGTTCTTGAACCATAGATGTTGCGCAGTAGACAGTTAATTTAACACAGGAACGGCCCTGAGCTTCCTCAGTGAGAACAGCGTTTGAGTGAAGGATTTAATGGTTATTGAGTCCTGGAGACATGTGCAGTCATGATAAAACCATAGCTGTTTAAACCATCAACCTGACTAGCTCGAGGATTCAAATCTTTGAAAAGCTGCCATATACAAGCTGTTTAATAGTGATCCCTCTTGAAGATCTTATCCCAATAAAGAACATGCTTTTCCATAAGAGTTAAGGTCACCGTCAATGACCATAATGCAATGTCACGGATTCAAATAGTATGTTGTTCTTAATGTTAATTGCTTATTCATGATAGACATGTGTGTACTTCGTCTTCTAGTCCAATGAGCACAACACTTATATGAGTCAAATACAAAGAAGGATTGAGAGATAATGAAAAACTGACTGTCAAATTCGAAAGAACATACAATTTTAATGACAGAATAAACTTTATTTGATCAAAATCGGTTCAGAAACGGCTGAAATATCCATAAATATATTTGTATTCAAAATGATCTTCACCGACAATCACTGGGCGATATTTAGACTTTTTAGAAAAAAATTAAAAAATGCTCGAAGACTACTTTGAAAAAAATCAGAATAGGTTTTTAAAAAGTCGTTGATGATATCTCTATTGAATCATTATTTTAACAAACATTAAATGCACAATTTTGTATGAAAAAAGGCTAAAACCAATGATTTTGTTTTAAATAGCGCCCTCTTGAGTTGTAACGGCTCTTTTTGAATGATAACAGGGGTTTTACTTATTCGTTTGTACATGTGAATCATTATTTTAACAAACATTAAATGCACAATTTTGTATGAAAAAAGGCTAAAACCAATGATTTTGTTTTAAATAGCGCCCTCTTGAGTTGTAACGGCTCTTTTTGAATGATAACAGGGGTTTTACTTATTCGTTTGTACATGTAATTGTGTATACTTTTCGAGCATGGTGAAGTTATAACTATTGCTTTGTACCGTTATGGTGCAGGTTTTGGTTACTAAAATTAAGTTTGACCAATACTCAACTATCCCTTTAAGGCCTATTATATATTTATACTCCATAATCTATTCTACATTATGTACATTTCATTATCAAGATGTGAAATAAAACATGTTTTACCTCTATTATAATGATTTATTTAAAATCAGATACCAACAATACCCTATTAAGAACTCATATTCCTATATTTGTATTTTATTGTTTTTAATTTGCTATGTCTTGTATTGTTTTATTATTTTGTTCGTTTATATCATTAAAAACAAAAAATGTAAAAATAACATTGAATGCCATTTGAAGAATTCCAAATAAAAAATTGTATAACGTTTGAAATAGTTTGAAAATTTCAATGCATTTTGTACATAACTGTATGTACAATTTCATGTTGTTTGTATGACACGTGACTTAACATGAGATGTCACACATTAACCAAAGATATTATGCAGCCAGTTATGGGTTAAATCGTTTGTATGCGTGTTGTGGACTTCCAGTAGCTAGACCGCGAGGTTGTCCACCTAGGTTGTGATCCTAGAAGGTCCTAGAAGACATTTCTGGTGCAACACCTTTTATAACATTCCATTCCATGTTTGATCCTAAAAAAAGGGGTGTTTGCTCCCTGGGTATAATATATAAGTTTTTGTACAAGCATGATTTTTATGCCTTCAAAACGAAGTAGCCGGAGGCATTATGTTTTGGGGTTGTCCGTCCATCCGTACATACGTCCCGTTCTCGTGATCGCGAGAACCGATCGGCGGATACACACCAAAGTTGGTTCATGTATGTATCTTGGAGTGCAAATGAACTAAATAGACTTCAGGGTCATGAAGTCAAACGGCAAAGATCATAGGGCTCATTATAAACACAAAAAAAAAAGTAACTCCCCCCAAAGCAAAATGACGTAACTTTTTAACAAATTGGGTTTGAGCAACATAACTTGGCAGGAACGTTTCTAAAATAATTGGCTAACGTCTCTGTGAAAATGAATTTGATCCGCCATGCCAATCATGAGTGAGCACACATTAAAGGAAAAATGTCACTTTTCGAAAGTCACAAGAGTCTAAAAGTGAAAATTCTGCCTTTGATGTGTGGTCACTCATCCATGACTCGACGGACCAATTTCATTTTCACACATAAGTTATTCAATAAATGTAGGAACAATCCTACCGAGTTATTTTGCTCAAAACCTTTTCGTTAAAAAGTTATGTTATTTGATTAAGGGGGACTTATTTTTGTGTTGAGTTTAATTGATCAGTATTGTTGGAATAAACTCAACAAAAAAGTAAGTCTCCTCCTGATTAGAATAACATAACTTTTTAACAAAAATGTTTTGAGCAAAATAACTCGGCAGGATTGTTCCTACACTTATTGACTAACTTCTGTGTGAAAATGAAATTGGTCCATTGAGTCATGCATGAGTGAGCACACATGAAAGGAAAGATTGGCATTTTGTGTGCTCACTCATGCGTGACTCAATGGACCAACTTCATTTTCACTCAGAAGTTAGTCACAAAGTGTAGAAACAATCCTGCCGAGTTATTTTGCTCAAAACATTTTTGTCAAAAAGTAACGCCATTTTGATTAGGGGACTCAATTTTTTAGTTGTGTTTATGAATCATGCACGCTTTTGTAATACACACAACAAAAAAAGTAAGTCCCCTTAATCAAAATGGCGTTACTTTTTGACAAAAATGTTTTGAGCAAAATAACTCGGCAGGATTGTTTCTACACTTATTGACTAACTTCTGTGTGAAAATGAAATTGGTCCATTGAGTCACGCATGAGTGAGCACACATCAAAGGAAAGATTGGCACTTTGTGTGCTCACTCATGCGTGACTCAATAGACCAACTTCATTTTCACTCAGAAGTTAGTCACAAAGTGTTTTTGTTGAGTTTATTCCAACAATACTGATCAATTAAACTCAACACAAAAATAAGTCCCCCTTAATCAAATAACATAACTTTTTAATGAAAAGGTTTTGAGCAAAATAACTCGGCAGGATTGTTCCTACATTCATTGACTAACTTATGTGCGAAAATTAAATTGGTCCGTCGAGTCATGGATGAGTGACCACACATCAAAGGCATAATTTTCACTTTTTGACTCTTGTGACTTTTGAAAAGTGCCATTTTCCTTTAATGTGTGCTCACTCATGCATGGGATGGCGGATCAAATTCATTTTCACAGAGACGTTAGCCAAGTTATGTTGCTCAAACCCAATTCGTTAAAAAGTTATGCCATTTTGCTTAGGGGGGGAGTTACTTTTGTTGTTGTGTTTATAATGAGCCCTATGATCTTTGCCGTTTGACTTCATGACCCTGAAGTCTATTTAGTTCATTTGCACTCCAAGATACATACATGAACCAACTTTGGTGTGTATCCGCCGATCGGTTCTCGCGATCACGAGAACGGGACGTATGTACGGATGGACGGACAACCCCAAAACATAATGCCTCCGGCTACTTCGTTTTGAAGGCATACAAATCATGCTTGTACAAAAACTTATATATTATACCCAGGGAGCAAACACCCCTTTTTTAGGATCAAACATGGAATGGAATGTTATAAAAGGTGTTGCACCAGAAATGTCTTCTAGGACCTTCTAGGATCACAAATAGCTCGTGATCGCGTTATGTCAAGAACCGATTGACGGATTCTCACCAAACTTGGTCCATTAATGTATCTTAGAGTGCCAATGAACTGATCATGAGGTCAAAGGTCAAAGGTCACAGGGCTCATTATATATGCAAAAATAGCTATTGATCGCGTTTTCTCAAGAAGTGATTAATATATTTACACCATACTTGGTATATGTATGCATCCTAATAAGCCGAATAACAGAGTAGTTTTGGGGGTCATAAGGTCAAAGGTCAAAAGTCGGCTAAATATATATGCTAAATTAGCTTGTAATTGCAAAATCTCAAGAACTGAATGTCAGATTTCAATCAAACTTGGTAAGTGAATGCATCTCAGGAAGCCATTGTAGCCGTCATATTGTGGAGTCATGAGGTCAAAGTTCAAGGCCACAGTTTCTCAAGAACCAGTTCACGAATAACCATCAAACTTGGTACCCATTTGTATCTTTGGGAGCTAATAAACCTATAAGATTTTGGGGTCATTAGGTCAAAGGCATGGGCTTCGATCACAGGGGAATGGGGGGATATATCCCCCCCCCCCACAGTATTTGAGGTGGGGGGATAGCCTTATTATCCCCCAAAAAAGTTCCCTTTATACCGTGCAAGGGCGGACACCCCTCCAATTACACCATCCCCTCCTCTTTCCATCAAACCCTTCCCCCTCTCGGTCGCTTCGCTCTCTCGGGAATTGGTCTTGTCTGCGTCTGTTATATACCTTGTTCATGTTGTTGTATCATAAAGAATGTGGCATTATGGTGCAATGTTTGAACTCTGTATGTCACTTTGCGAACATTCGTTTTTAGTTTGCAGATTGTATAACTGTTTTCTTCATGAACAAAATATATATTTTTCCGAATCAGTAGAATCATGTCGCACTTACCCACATATAGTATACAGTGTCAAGTACGAATTTCCTTCCTAGGTATGCACCAGATTGCACAATTTAAAGTTAAAAAAAATGAAAAAAGCTCCCTACCGTGGGAGGGGGGACACACCCTCCCACACCCCATCCCACCGCCTAGTCGCTTCGCTCCCTCGCAAAGTCTCACACGAAATTCCAACATTTTCCGGGGCTCCGCCTCCTTGACCCCGAGTGAGATTCCCAATATGGGTATCCCTTGACTGATTCCATTCAGGATAACATGATCAGGGTGCTTGCAAATTGCACTTAATGATAGTAACATATCTAAGCAGCTAAATCCGAAAAGCTAACAAGTCATGGGCTATGCCCTCTAGGCCGCGACAGGGGTTTAATAGCAAGCCACTATACTCCGGCACCCTTCTAAGTTTGTTTTGCCAAATTGCACACTTAGTGCGTTACGTTCACACAATGTCTGTTGACTTCACGTGTCATACGGTTAAAAACACTACCCCCCCCCCCCCTTCATAAACTCATTGGCACGCTGCAGAGTTTGGTCGCTTCGCTCCCTCGCCGAAGATGGTCGAAATGGCGTATCACCCCCCCCCCCCCCCCCCCCCCCCAATGGCGAGAAGAAATCAACGCCTATTGTCAAAGGTCAAGGTCACGGCTCATATATATATATATATATGCAAAAATAACTCATAATTGTGATATATCAGATCTAGTAGATTACTATCACAATTCAGTTGACGAATTAATTCAGTGCATGTAAATTTGGGCTTGATATATAAATTGCGCAATGGCGGAGGCATCGCTTAAGCTAGAAAGTGATATTATATAATAAACCACTCAAAAAAAGTTCGGAAACTCAACTTTGATCGATTATATCTATTTTCTTATGAAATCATAATGGTTATATTTGGTATCAATTGAAAGAGTGTCTATACCTCTTTAAAATGATACCAAATTCGTAACCATCACGAGTACGGGGTATGCGCAGTATATTTGAGAACGGGGGAAGGTCAGAAGTGACATGTCACAAAATGCGCCAACAAACTTCAGTCGGAAGGTCTGACACTCATGTCACGGTCTTTATCAAGATCAAATTCTTTCGACGATATATATCTTGACAATGAAGAGATACTGTTAAATATGGTATCAGAACAAAGCCTGTTTAATTATCTTTCCAATGACACCCCACTTGGAATGATTATGAAAACCGAGTAGGTACAATAAAGGTGAATATTGGGGAGGATCGACAGCGAAATGCAAACAAAATGCATTTGATTGTGTGAAATTGAAGGCGTTGCATCCAAAACCGACCTTTTTGTAGAGATATCTTAGTACTTTACTTTACAGAATCATTATGAAATTAAACATCATGTTGAAGCGTGTTAATTTGTCAATAAAATAATGCCCCATTCATAATGACTATGTGATTGAGGTGTGTGTAGTACCTCTAAATGTATGGGGCTCAAAATGACACGTTGCCAGGTCGACGTTTTGTCGTTTGATAACATGCTTACCAACCGGGCATACCTACACGGTCAAATTAGAGGGCGCTTATATGCCAGTTCTGACCAGTTTGCGTATAGGTTTGGGGAAATTTGATGCATTTTCGATACATCAAGTTCGAGAGTTTTCCTGTAATGCACATGTAATTTCCCACATGGAGCATAATCATTGCAAATGAGATATCATATTTAAGGTAAATTAATGAGCTTTCTGATATTGCAAAACGTAATGATGATAGAGTTATGAATAATACAACAATATCTTACCGGAATCTTGAAACAAGAAGCCACGGTCTTAAAATCATAGGATTAATACGCCCCCATATCCGGCTTTACTGCGCACACCCCAATAGCATAATTGTTACAAGTGAGACATAATTTTAAGGAGAAATAAACATGCTTTCACATGTTGCTAAATTTACTGATGATAAATGCAATCTAAAACCCCAAAACGTCTCCTCCTATAGTCGATTTTAGATGCAACGCCTTCAATTTCACAAAATGAAATGCATTTTGCAACATTTCATATTCGACTCTCCCCCATATTCAGCTGTACCATACTTAACCTGCTAATGAAATTGTTACGGACATAATCGTATTGAAAAGATAGGCAAGTGGGCTTTAAAATGATACCAAATTTGATAGGTTTAAATCATTTGAACGCGCAACAATATTCGATACAACTTGAGCATTACAAAATACGACACAAGAGTAAAATTTCCCAACTGAATATACTATCGGCTGTTTTGCGACATTTGACTTCTGACCGTCCTCCATTCTGAAACGCACTATGTATTCCCCGATTTGAAATAAATTACAAATATTGTACCATTTTAAAGAGAAATCATCATGCAATGCAATGACACTAAACGAAATAAAATACAATTTGACAATAAGAGTAATATAATCGATCAAAGTTGAGTTTCCAAACTTTTTTTGAGGAGTTTACATCAAGATCATATAAAACAAAATTTAATGGTTTGTCCAGAGTTGGTGTAACGGACATTACATTCTCAAAACGTCACGGACATTACATACACAGTGGAACTTTTCATTAATTTTTTTCTTTATATGTCTTAATTAGTTATTCCCAAGAAATATCTTCCTGGTTAAAATTTATATCAAATTTATATAAATTTTGCCGGATATCTGACAGTAAGATAACATGGAATGTTATGGACTCCAACAGCTTTTTTCTTCGGCGACACGTATTACTTCTGACAGTCAAACTCTACTTGATCATATTTATACAAACATTAGTTTATGTGAAATAACTTCAGGAACTCTATTTGCTGATATTTCAGATCATTTACCTTGTTATGCAATATTCCATAATTATTTTGATAAACAAACGTTAAAGGAGAAATTCAAAGGGAATAGAATCAAGTTATTATGGTTTATTTTATGATAGAATGAGTTATTAAAGCAATTTATGCAGTTAACAAGTCATGAAAGTGTTCAGTTTCATGTTTTATGAAAATACAATTTTAGTGAATTGACCCTCCCCTTTACCATGAAATCGGCACAGCAAAGTGGCTCTGTGCGTGACGTAAGAGCCGGGCTTTGCGCTCCCGACAGCTCTAGCTCGAACGGCGATCTACACGCAAATGTTCATAGAGTGGACGCAGTTCTACTCTCTCAAAACGATTGAATATTGCCTGAATAATCAATATCTGACACACAATTGCCCTCCCCTGTCCTGAAACATATCCTAATGTCAATATTCATGTCATTATTGGCATTGAAAAAGTGTCAATCTCCGTAAAATAACTGTTTACAACTCACCATTTTGCCGAATTGTTGTTCATATGTACACAGAGATAGTATGAAAAACAAATCTATTATAGCTGTGTTTCAAAACAAAATTACCTAGTAGAATCATGTTCCGAGCTAGAATTGCCTTTGTTATAACAATATATAATATTTCTTATCCATTTCAATATGTCAATAACTGGTATAATTACATAGAATAGTGTATTTCTCACCGTTTTGTTTTGGTTTTGTTTCGTTTCGTAAAAGTTTCGTCCATCGAGAAATACATGCAAGCGCACGGATCGTATGTATACCCGGCCGTATACAATGCATATTGTGTATGTTATTGAACTAAAAGTAGTTCCAGCGTATGCGCTATATTCGAAGCTTTCTACAGTCCACACGATCACGATCTCGCTCTAGAATTACATCTGACAGTTCAACATGGATGAAGAATTTCAACAAAACAGCCTGTTAATGGACTTCGAAGTATCCGTGGAGGAGCAAGCTAGCTAGCTAGCGCTAACACGTGCACTCGTTTGTTTTGATGCTCGCGCAGGAAATGTAAATCCGCCAGCGCTATCAGCCGTATAGGTCATGCGGCTGCCAATGTTCAGAGAAATCGCGGATGAATCGTAACAACACAGGAGATCGCGAATCTAATTCACTCGACTTTTCAAGCTAAACCATGAAACTAGCCATGATAGATCGACTAAAGTAATAACTATTCTTCGTTTTTTTAAATTTCATTTGATTCATAATGATTATTAACTGTTTGTTTCCATAATGGAAGTGGTAAATTCTCCGTCTGATATGTCAAAGTGAAACTACATGTTGGTAAAAAATCGCCTGCTCCCAAATCTGTGCAGGCCTACTGCACGACACAGTCGTATAGTTTCCCCTTCTTTTTTCACCTTTTTCAACTTTTTTTGTCACAAACAATACATTTGTTGGAATATCATGATGAAAATATAAATGAGAAGCAAATTACAAACAATGTAGTATTATAATTTATTCTTGGTAAGGGAAAATAACACATAAGTTGAAGCTTGTCTTTCCAGCCTGGTATATTATACGCTTATCTACATACAACCGCGGCAGCCACCTGGGCTTCAAGCCCGGTTCTTACGTCACAGCTAAAGGCTGTTTCGTGTAGCGATTGAGCGAATTTGTCCCTGGGAATAGGGTGATGTTTTCACCCTAATTTCGCTTTTATGGAAGCGTTATATTGTTTGAATGTCAGTAAAGCTCATTCTATGGCTTATAAGCTTTCTGTAGATATGAATATCGTCATATTTAGGGGTTTTCTTTGATTTTCTCCTTTAATTAATGAAACTAAGAGAAAATGTCGAAGTTATAAGCAATATTCTGTTCAAGCTTTACGTGATGATCTAGAAACGATCACATGGGATGAGGTATATGAATCAAATGATGTTAATGATGCATACAATAAGTTTTTGTTAATATTTCGTAGGATTTGTGATAAACATGCACCTTTATAATTTCGTAGTCCTAATCCGAAAATTAAGAAACCATGGATTACTAAAGCTATTTTAAAGTCAATTAAAACCAAGTATAAGTTATATAAGCGATCTGTATTGTCAAACTATAATGATGAAAAGTTGAATAAATATAACAAGTTTAGACATACATTGACTAATGTATTGCGATATGCGAAGAAAAAATACTATGAAGAATTATTTGTAAAAGATAAAGGTAACTCAAAAAAAGTATGGACGCATATAAAGGACATATTTAATAAAAAGGGAGGAAAATCAAGGAGAGTAGAAAAGTTAGGAATGAATATTGATGGTGTATACGAAGAATCTAGTATCCCTGGAAAAATTGGTGAAATGTTTAATAATTTCTTTGTACAGATTGGAGAAAATTTAGCTGATAAAATTGGTGATATAAATGGTACCTTTCATACATTTTTGGGTCAGAAAGTATCTAATACATTTTATTTTTTACCCGTTACTCATACTGAAGTTCGAAATATAATTTGTGAAACAAAGCTTGTGGTTTTGATGATATTCCCGTTGGTATTTTGATGGATGCTGTTAATTACGTTTCTCACTCATTGGCTTATATAATAAACTTATCAATTTCAACTGGTATATTTCCTGAGAAATTGAAAATTGCAAAGTACAGACACACCTGGTAATTTCTGACCTATTTCAATTTTACCTGTTTTAAGTAAAGTATTTGAGAAAGTGGCAAATAATCGATTGATTAAGTTTTGTAAGCTTGGTACGAACAGTCACGTCACGTTCACGTTCACGTCACGTGAATGGTTCTGTACCTTTTGTGAAACAGGTCACCCAAATCTACGAAGTGTAGGGTAAAGTGACCCAACAATTTGTCGTTTTCCATGCCGGTAAAACTCGAAGTGTCGCGTTAACCAAATCGTGACGTGAGCGTTTAATCAAGATTTTTAAAATTGCAAACGCTTGTTACTAAGACTAGACATACACGCACAAAGAGATTTAAAAATGTCGACGAAAATGCCGATACCCCCTTATCAAATCTTTTCAATCACTATGTTTATAATATGTACGTGCATAATTCAGAGTAATCTGAGACGATAATATGCAGTTCTGTCATTTAGGTCATGTACAACCATACCACTTGCATTATTTGTCTTGTTATTGGAGTATTTCTAAAGACGTGTCGTGCGTGGATTTTGGCAAATGTTGATTTCCAGCTGAATTGCTACACGCAGCGGACAATTCAGATCGCATACGCCTGAAGTTCCCGTGCTCGACGTCTGCGCGAACTGGCCCTTAACGGCGTTGTATGTGCATGCCTGTGAAAGTGAGTGAGTGAGTGAGTGAGCGAGTGAGTGAGTGAGTGACTGGCAGCAGTGATCAATGAGTTTAAAAGTAATAAAACAATGATTTGATTAATAGTGTTTATTTATGGTTATTGAATCGAGTCAATCTATAAGTCAGTCATTTAATCTAATAAACAATCAATTAATCAGTCAATCATTATAATGAAACAATCACACCAACCAATCAATATTAAATAAATCAATTAATGTATTTGACATTCGAACTAGCTACTTGTAGGGGCTTGTAGGCAGTGGCGTACCCAGGAATTTTTCAAGGGGTGGGTGTAGGGGGGGGATATTTCGTCAGACAAATTGAAGTAAGCGGGGGGAGTGTGGTGTCCGTAGAAAATGACCGCAGCCGAGGACGAGACCAGGACCGGTCACAAATTTCGAGGACGAGACCAAGACATTTCTTGAATTATGTAAGGGGGTGGGGATGGGGGAAGGGGGTGTCCATCCCCCAGCCCCCAGGCCTGTGTACGCCTATAATTGTATATTACAGTATAGGTAGGACGGGTTCGTTCACGATTATGTTGTTGTTGTTGTTTAGAGTTTATTGGCGGTTCATTCAATTTGAATATTTTCGCCAATAACTAAATATTATTTTAATTCTTCTCATTAATTTTCTTTATTTTAATATTTTCATTATTTGTATTTCTTCTTTTCTTTCTTTTGGGGGTGCATAAACGTTTTCAAACCATCGATAAACAAAACCAAAATTAAAGACATCATCGGGCCAACCCGGCTCGGTACGTTGAGCAGGCTTCTCAACTGACGAATCAGTCTAGGCCCCCCGATGCATTACATTTACCGAGAATTACATTTACCGAGAATTAGTCTCTTCTCAACGACAATTTACATTAATTTGTTTTACGCAAGCGCCAATTTACGTGAACTTTCATGAATAGTATATCTACAAACTATTGGGTCACGTAACCCAACACTTCGTAGATTTGGGTGACCTGTTTCACAAAAGGTACAAAACCTTCACGTGACGTGAACGTGAACGTGACGTGACTGTTCGTACCAAGCCGTTTTGTAATGATAATACTGTTTTGTATGAACACCAATATGGATTTCAGTCTGGCTATAGTACTAAATTATCATTAATAAATCTGTTAAAGCAAATTGGTCATGATATTGATCAGGGTAATACAACAGTTGGACTCTTTTTAGACTTTGCTAAAGCGTTCGACACCATAAATCACAATATATTATTATATAAATTAGAGCATTACGGTGTGAGAGGAATGCCTCTAATTTGGATGAAGAACTATTTATTTAATAGATTTCAATTTGTTGATTATGATAATATTTATTCAGACAAACTACCAATAACTTGTGGAGTTCCCCAGGGATCTGTGTTATATATAAATGATCTTCCTAACTCGTCCGATTATTTTAATTTCCGTCTCTTTGCAGACGATTCTAGCTCATTTCATACTTTTCAGGGTGTAGGAGATGCTATTAATTTGATTGAGATGGAAAATGATATTGATTTGATAATGACCTGGTGTAAAGAAAATAAACTTACTATTAATACTACGAAAGCTAAATACATCATATTTAAAAGTAGGTGCAGGAAAATTGATGTTCTTGGTAATATTGTAATGAACAATGAAACAATTAAAAAAGTTCCTTATACTTCATTTGTTGGAGTCAATATTGATGAAAATGTAACATGGAATAAACAAGTTGATTCTGTTTGTGTCTCTTTGAGAAAGAACATAGGTGTATTATATAGAAATGTTGTGCCTAAAATAATTTTAAAATTGTTGTACTTTACACTTGTTGAACCACATATTACATATGGCCTAGAAGTATGGGGTGGAACTTATCCGTCGTATTTAATGGACATATATTTGCTTCAAAAGAGAGCCATGCGTGCAATATGTTTCAAGAGTCCAAGGGAGCACACAGCTCCATTATTTATTGAATTATCTGTCCTTAATATTTTTTATTTATACAGATATGTCATAGGAACAGTGATGTTTGATTTGATAAACGATAAATTCTCACAAAGCTTAGTTACTTATTGTACTCCCATTGATCATTGTTATGATACTAGAAGTAAACATTACGATAAATTCAAAATAGATCCAATAAAATTAGAATTAGCCAAACAATCCATTTCATATATTGCACCAAAAATATGGAATGAAATTCCAAATAATTTAAAAAGTAAAATGTCAAGACACACGTTTCGTAAATTGTTGAAAGGTTATTTGTTACATTCGAAATGATTCTTTTCCATTTGTATATATATGATCGGCATTCTTGATTCTGTATTTTGTAAGAGCACGTACATTATGTTTATATGACAACTGCGTTGTCTATTGTGCTTTTAATTCCAATACTTATTTAATGCATATTTTTTATTAGGGCTAAACCAACTAGCATTTTGTGCTATAACTAGTTCCTTTTTTACCAAGAAGATTTAATTTTGTGGAATCTTTGTATTATATTGTAAATGTTTTCAATTGGTAAATAAATTTCATTTCATTTCAAAAAAACTCTTAGTCTGTAATCTGAACTATTTTGGAACAAATTCAAGTTCCTGTTAAATTTGAACATGCATGCTGTATCAATAACCAATATGAATCGGACTAGAATTTACTGGGTAAGGAAGGAGATGGATTTAAATCGCATAAGGTGTGATAATTATGCACAAATTGTACTCGCAGTGCATGATTGTCCTATATGTAATGTCCGTGACATTTACCACTTTTGCTAGTTTTTCTAATTGTTTGTATTTTCAAATCATAGAAGAACATTGCAGCGTATGAAATGTATCTGAAATATTCTCAATAAGCTGATTTAAAGCTTGTAAGTGGTATGTTGTTGACAGTGGCGTAGCTACGGGGGGGGGGGGGGCACGGGGGGGGGGGGGCACGTGCCCCCCCCCCCCCCAATCGTTTGGCCAAAAAAAAAAATGATGACCCGACATTAGCCAAATGTGTCTATATCATTCATTATTATCATGTGTTATTAAATGTGTGATGATAATGATGTTATCAACGATAATAAAGAAGAACATAACGGTCGTTCTCTAGTACTACCAATAGCGCACCTATATCAGTTTGAAGACTACTACTACTACTAAGCGGACGCATCCGAGATTGAGTTCACAATGCAACGCCATGAATCTTTATCCATCATCAATGTCTGCAAGTCCCCAGTTTCACACTGGATGTCTCTTGCAATGCAGTCCATATAGTTCAAAGGTCTCCTTCCTCTATTAGGACATGGGAGTCTCATGCAGATCACATCCGAGATCACTTGGTCTTTGGCCCTAAAACAGTGACCAGCGAATCTCGTTCTCCGATGAGCAACAGTGGTAGAGATGGGTGGTATGTTTCCATAGATCTCTAGTTTAGTTTTGTGTTCCCTCCAACTAATATTTTGTACCCTCATAAGTAACCTAGTATATGTCCCATCAAGCCGGTCCTGTAGTGCCTTCTTCATGGTCCATGTCTCTGAACCATAAAGTAGAATGCTCTCTACACAGGCCCTGAAAAATATAACTTTTGTGGATCTTGAAATGTGAGATTGCCAAATGTGGTGCAACTTATTACATGCACTCCATGCTTGACCTTTACGTGACATAAAATCTTTCTTAGAGTCAGCAACGTAAGATCCTAAGTACTTAAAATCGTTGACTTCCTTAATGTGTATGCCTTCCCTGGTGGTGATTGGAGGGTGATCAGCCTCCTCGTTCACCGTCATGTACTCGGTTTTCTTTGGGTTAATAAACAGACCAACCTTTGCAGAAGCATTCTCTAAAGAAGACAGCAGGTCTTGGGCATTCTGAAGATATTTTGCTATTAAGGCAATGTCATCTGCATAGTCGAGGTCTGCCAAGTACTTGTCTTTGTCACGGTTAGTTCTTTCTGGTTTGACATCTAAACCTTTCTCTTTCATGTTCTCCACAGACTGATGTAGAATATAGTCCACGACTATGACAAAGAGATAAGGTGCAAGCGTATCCCCTTGCAGTATCCCTGCTGTTGTGCGAAACTCCTTCGTAGGGCCGTCCATGCTTTGTACGAAGCTTTTTGGGTGTTTGTACATTATGGCAATTGCTTGTATTATTTGAGAAGGTATGCCGTAGTTACCAAGGATTTGAAACATGACCTTCCTATTGACACTGTCAAACGCCTTGGAGAAGTCCACACAAATTAAAGTTGCTTTCTGCTTGGAAATTTTCAGCTCTTCTAAACCCCTCAAAAAAAGTTCGGAAACTCAATTTTCATCGATCATATCTCTCGTATTTTTTTATAAGAATACTCGAAATCGGTGTCACAATAAAGCCTCATTATACACCTTTATAACGATGCATTATGTGTAGTGATTATGCAATTGGGGCGATTGCAGTAGCCCAGAGAATAGGGGGGGGGGGGGAAGGAAGTGAAATCTCGCAAAATGGCCCCAATGCATTCAATTTACGAGTGCAAGACTGTGTTGACCAGTTTTCTAAAGGTTAACATTCTATTGAATGCTGCCACCCTTTCCATTCATCAAAATTGTTGAATTTGATACCATTTTAATGGAAATTATCTCTTCCTTACGATGGCATATTAATCGTAAGGATTATGCAAATGGGGTGTGTGCAGCGAACCGGAATATGGAGATGGGTCGAGTGTGAAATCAGACAAAAGGATATGGAGTTGACAAAAAATCAGAGCGTTGCATTTTTTTCGAGCTTTTGGGAGGATTTTTTAGCATTTCAAAAAAAATATTCATGATTTAAATTGATATTAACGGAAAGCCCAACAACTCTTCTGTATGAAAATGTGACATTTATAATGATTTTTGTAAAGGGCGGCTGCAGGGAGATGAATGTGGGGGAGCCTCAAAAGTGACCCATTTCAAAACGCTCTGATTTGGTGTCGGTATCTGTATACCATTGTGTAGAGGATGTAATGCGACTTGAATGAGTTGGCCATGAATGAGAGGAATTCAATTGAAAACGCATGAATAGTGCCTTGAAATCAGAGCGTTTCAAAATGGGTCACTTTTGAGGCTCCCTCCCATTCATCTCCCTGCAGCCGCCCTTTACAAAAATCATTATAAATTTCACATTTTCATACAGAAGAGTTGTTGGGCTTTCCGTTGATATCATATTTGATCATGAATATTTTATTTGAAATGCTAAAAAATCCTCCCAAAAGCTCGAAAAAAATGCAACGCTCTGATTTTTTGTCAACTCCATATCTTTTTGTCTGATTTCACACTCGACCCATCTCCATATTCCGGTTCGCTGCACACACTCCATTTGCATAATCCTTACGATTAATATGCCATCGTAATGAAGAGATAATTTCCATTAAAATGGTATCAAATTCAACAATTTTGATGAATGGAAAGGGTGGCAGTATTCAACAGAATGTTAACCTTTAGAAAACTGATCAACACAGTCATGCACTCGTAAATTGAATGCATAGGGGCCATTTTGCGAGATTTCACTTCCTGCCTCCCCCTATTCTCTGGGCTACTGCAATCACCCCAATTGCATAATCAGTACACATAATGCACCATTTGAAAGGTATATAATGAGGCTTTATTGTGACACCGATTTTGAGTATTCTTATTACAAAATACGAGAGATATGATCGATCAAACTTGAGTTTCCGAACTTTTTTTGAGGGGTTTATAATCCTCCTAAGAGTGAGGATCTGAGGTGTAGTGGCTCTTCCCTTCCGAAAACCATTCTGATTGCGTCGGAGAACCGAATCGACATGGGGAGTGATTCTATTGAGAAACATTGAATTGTAGAGCTTAGACGCAATGGGTGACAATGTAATGCCTCTGTAATTTGATGGAAGAGAGAGGTCACCTTTCTTGGGTAAGGGGATAATGACAGAGTTGGAAAATGGCTGCGGGATGTTGCCTACATATGTTTCATTACAGAAGTTCAGCAATTATTGATGGAAAAGTGGGCATTTCCAAACAACTACTGGGATGTTGTCTGGACCAGGTGTCTTAGACAGATTTAGTCTCTTTAAGCAGTTTTGGAGCTCTTCCATAGAGAACGGACCTGTTGGTATAGGGAGATTGTCAGCAATCCTATGCTGAAAGAAAGGATCATCATGATTGGAGATCTGTTCGGTATTGCCTAGAAGGTTACTAAAGTGTTTGTACCAGCAGTCCAGACGCTCTTCCGTGGTGTCACCTTGAACACGCACAACAGGAGATGCGTTCTTGTTAGTGATTTCTCTCAGGACCTGCCAGGCTGCTGCATGCTTATGTTCATGGTGAAGACTTTCCAGCTCCTCGGTCTTGGATTTAACTTGTGCCTCCAGGACTTCGGTGTAGGCTTGATCGTATGCAGATTTAGCACTGTCTAGGTTTCTTTGAGTATTTCTAGTTGGTCTGGTATTGTGCTTCTCTGATGCTTTCTTCAGGTTTTCTCTTGCAGAATTAACTTTGTCATCTGCGGCAGCTTCAGCAATGTTCTTTTTCTTCTTCTTGGGGAGCATTTCGACTGCAATTTCTCTATTGGCAGTGATTAAGGTGTTGTATACCGCTGTGGTGGTTTTTATCTTCTAGTTCATCACGGAGGGAACATAATCTGTTATGAACAGCTACAGTAAATTGCTGAGAGAGGTTGGGATCCCTCACAACTCTTCCCCAGTCTATGCTCTTCATCGGGTCTTTAGGTGGGGGCTTGGTTTTCCTGTAGCTGATCTGGCATCTACAGGAGACAATACGTTGATCTGACTGAATACCTTCAAAGGAGTTGTAAGATCTGGAGTTCTTAACAGAGTTGATCCATTTCTTCCTTACCAGTATGTAGTCAAGTTGGACAAGGTGACCAGTTGGACGACGATGGGTCCAAAGTCTGTTCTTGCGGTGCTGAAACCTTGTGTTGGTGGCAGTAAGGTTGTGTTGCTCCATGAAGTCTATCATGTACCTTCCATTTCTGTTGGTTTCATCTGCACATGTAAATAGTGCCTCAGTAGGTCCTAATTCTTCATTAAGATCTCCCCCTATAATTAATAAATTATGAGCAGGAATGGTGTCGATTACGGTTGATAGATCTTGATAGAATTCATATACATCTTCATCAGGATATTCATTATGAGGGCTGTAGCAGGACAGAACGGTAGTCAGAGGGTTTCCATGAAGTGTCATCTCGATGGTACGCTTGTTGTGACTCACGATATAATGACAGGCTTTCAGGGCTCTTGGCGAGATAAGGAAACCTACTCCACCAGTTGCAGCGTTACTTGTGTTCTTCCATGCTGACGATGTTATTAGAGTATAACCGTTAGCAAATGGCTCTTGTAGTAGTGTTTCTGTGTGTTCGATGCGATGTTCCTGCATACATATAATGTCAATACCATACTTGTGTGCTTCGTATGCTAGTTCCCCCTTCTTGGCTATGGATCGTAACGTCCGGATATTAAAGGTACTAATAATGACAGGTACTTTACGTTGAAAGAATCTGTCCATCTCTTCTTTGTCATTATCAGGGTTGGACCGTCCCGCGGGCTTGAGGACCAACCTGTCATACGTGTTGGAAGGAACCAACGTCGGCAAATCAAACATGGACAATGAGGCAGGGGCTTTAACCCTGGTGCTTTTGCGTTGTGTACTCATATCTTGTCAGTGGCTATTCCCGAAGGATAGTGGATCTGTGGGTCGCTACTCCTACAGCCACCATGCGGCAGGTAGTACTGGGTTACATGGTACCAGTAACAGACCATCCAAGATCATAAAAAGTGTCATAGATATGAACATAAAGTGGTTGATCCGACCTGACAATAAGTTTGAAGAATCCTTCCAATAAAGAGCCTTATACAAATTTCCAGTCCCGTGCGCGAGGAACGACGCTCACCGCTTCAGAAGATTATAGAGCGCGTATAGGCCTAACAAACTTCCTAGCGCATGGTAAATCGTCCATCATACCAAGGGCCTTTTTAGGATCTTGAATCCAGTGCCTCCCGCTTTTATAGATAATTTTGACCATTTGACGCCTTCATGCACTCTATAAAGGCGCATAGCTGCACTACGTAGTCCTAAATATATAGGTAAAGACAACCTTCCTTTACTAATTTCTTCACTCAAAATGCACCCGTTCCATTAATTCATGATGCATATCTAGGCATATTGTTGATGATCATGATTGAAGGAGCACCAATCATCTTCTCCAGAGTCGACATCTGCATCAGTTGAGCATAGGCCTACTGAAACTAACTAAAGGGACCCGTGTCATGGGTCTAGTCACGCGGTACTTGAAAAGTGGGCGACAACAGGCAGGGGACGGGGAGGGGGGACATGCCCCTCCCCATACATGTGAAAGTGGAGGTGATTGTTCCTCCCACTTTTTGATATGCATACATTATGTATGTTTGATTCTATAGCTTTAACTACGAATCATATATTTTGGTCTCGGGTATGCGCCAAATCGCAGAATTTAAAGCCCAAAATTTGCAAAAGCTCCCTACAGTGGGAGGGGAACACCCCCTCCCGTGGCGTCTATCCTGGGGGGCAGGTATCCGGTCGCCCCCCCCCCCCCCAATGAAAATATTGGGGGCGAGCATATCATTTCGCTCCCCCCCCCCCCCCCCCAAATAATTCCGAAAATTAGAAGCACAAAATCGAGTGATATAATGCCAAAGACGGGAAAGACTCATTTATCAAATCTTCAAAATAGCTGTTTTTTTAGGTTGAAAAGGACTGTAAATCTCGTTTTTTGCATACTGTTTCTCATATGCAGGTTTCATTTCGGTTTGCTTGAACTCACCTTTCGAACTGTTTTGGGCAGTGTAATTTCTCAAACGCACACCTCAAACGAAGTTTATTAAACGCTCATCTATAGCACACCGTCACAGAAAATAAAATAATCTGAAATAATATATCTTTCAGTAAGTTCGGACCATATGCGCTGAACGCAAATCATATTGGAATATCATGTCCCCCCACATTTGAAACTGGAGGAGATTGTCCCCCTCCCTTTGTCATTATGTATGTTTGTTTCCATACTTATATACTTCATATTACGTGAAATCCTAGGTGTGCACCAAATCGCACAATTTCACGCCCTAAAATACAAAAGCTCCACCCCCTCCCCCACTCGGACGGGTCGCTTCGCTTCCTTGCAATGTCTCCCCTCCACTTTTTATAATACAATGACAAATAAAAAGACAATAATGACCATACTTCTGCAGTCATATTTTAAACACCAATTTCAAAAATGTATCCACGTGGGAGGGGGTAAACCCCCTCCCACACCCCCCCCCCCCCCCCCAATAAGTATAGACAAGCACGGATATATACGACGTGAGCGTATTTGAGTCTGGTGTGGGTGCATGTGCACGTAGGTTCGATTGTGTTTGTATACTTTATGATGAGGGAGATGATTTTAGTCCTAATTTCTTTAATTCAGTATTATCAAATTTCCTTCCAAGGTATGCACCAGATTGCATTATTTCAAGTGTAAATTTGCAAAAGCTCCCTACCGTGGGAGGGGGGACACCCCCCTCCCACACCCTCTCCCCCTCGGGCGCTACGCGCCCCCGGGCTTGGTCGCTCCGCTCCCTCGCAGTTGTGACCCCCCCAATCCGTTGACCCACGCTACACCTGGTTATTGTGAATCAAGCTCTGAACACTACTTGTTCTTTAGGTTAATTTGTATCCGATATATTTTTGATTCTATTTTGAATTACTTTAGTGAAGATCTTAAATAAATGAGATGAGGCTGATTGAGCGAAGATTTTTACACCAGCTTTAATTTGTCCCCTTTCGTGTACAAAATAATTATTTTTGCCTCTTTCCAAGAGGCTGGAATTTGTTGATTTTCCAATATCAGATTGAATACTTTTACTAATTGTCTCCTCCCCTCCTTTTTTGATGACATCACTTGTTATTTCGTATTTTCTTGGTGCTTTATTATCTTTCATACTATGTACAGCTTTCGTAACTTCTCTTTGTAGTTTTGGCGGTATGTTTGTGTTTCTGGATGATCTAATTTTATAATCATTCCGTTGTTTTTTTGTTGAACTATAAAGTTCCTGGTAAAAATCAACGCATATTCCGATCTCTCAAATCTTCGTCAGTGAAGAGAACTAATTATAATACATCAGAACATAAATGTAAATCAGGTGTAAGTCATGTATATAAATCAAACATAACATAGGTCCTAAAATTGTTTCTTATTTAACATATATGTTTAAATTGAGACTGGGCTGAGTTAAACAGAACACATTGTTGTCGATAACTTAAGTAACTAGGCTATGTATCAAATCGAGAGATATTCCACGTATTCCATACAAAGAAAAGTTACGAAGTAATATATTATAGTCAATACAATCGAAAGTCTTTTTTAAATCAATAAAATCACCAGCAGTTATTTCATTATTTTCAAATGCACATATTACATTGTTTACAGAATCTCTTAAAGCATGTGATGATGAATGTTTTCTCTAAAGCCAAATTGTGTATTATATAGAATGTGATGCAAATATTAAAAGCAATCTGGTATAAATGCATTTTTTGAGTGTTTTAAAAATATAATCGTAATCAATTTTAAGTCTAATATTGTGTAAAGTAGCCATATTTTAACATTAAAAAGCATAACTTTAGTCTTCGATGCATTTAGCTGCAACTTATTAGCTTTAAACCAATTGGCAGCGTATATGAGTTAATTGTTCAGCTCACTTAAGTTCATTTCATTTATTTCCACAATTTAAAATACAATTCATGTGTATATTCACAGTAAAATACAGGTAAAAATATAAAAGTTTGTGTATACATCAAACTAAATAATAGTACATTATGTGGTGGGGACAACAAACGCAAAACATAAGCTTATCGAGGTTGTCCCCTGAGAGAAACATGCAAATCAATCAGTTACAATGTACACACAAAAAGTAATACTGTTTCGCGTAAACACATAGAATAAAGAGAAACACACATGGACAGACGCACATACACAGAACACACACCATTATGCCAGGTTACCGTACTAATATTCACTGGTTAGCGGCATTTGCCAAAAGCACTAATTTATATTTACGTTTAAAGGAGTTCACAGAGGGGCTGTTTCTAATTTCATTTTCAATGTAATTCCAAATAATTTAGAAACCTGATTACAGATGACACCAATGTGTACATGCCACGATATTTTTTTGTCTATGGTAACCCCTACAAATTTGAGAGATGAAACACATTTAATACACTTTCATTTCCCAATTTGACTTCACAATCTATATTGATATGTCTCTTTGTGAATATCATATAATTTGTCTTCTTAACATTTAAAACTAATTTATTAGCAAATAACCATTGAGTAAGATTTACTAATTCAAAATTAAATTGATTATAGTGTACAAGGATCTTTACCAGACATGAACACACTGGTGTCATCTGCAAACTGAATAAAATGAAGATCATCAAAGACATTGTAAATATCGTTCATATAACTTAGAAATAGCAAAGGGCCTAAAATAGAACCTTGGGGCACTCCACAACTAAAAGTCTTCATTTGAGATTCACATTTTCCAACCAAAACATATTGTTTGCGCTCAAATAAATAACTTTGACACCAATCCAGCAAAACACCCCTAATTCCATGATTTTTAAGTTTATTTTAATAAAATCGTGTGATCCAAAGTGTGAAATGCCTTGCTGAGATCAAGAAATAATCCCAACATAACTTCTTTTTTATCAAAACAATTACTAACTTTATAAATAAACTCAGATAAAGCTGAAGAAGTGGAATGTCCTGGCCTAAAGCCATACTGATGATCTGATATAATATTGCACTCATTCAAAAAACATAAAAGTCTTTTATAAAATGTTTTTTCTAAAATCTTTGAAAACACAGGAAGTACTGATATGGGTCTATAATTACTAAGATCGTTATCCATTCCATCCTTAAAATCTGGTATCACTTTGACCACTTTCATTTTGTCTGGAAATATACCCTTTTCTAAAGATAAGCTAAATATTTTACAAAGTGGCTCACAAATAATATGAATAACGCGCTTTACAATAGAGATGTCTACATTATCAAAACCAGAGCTAGATTTACTTTTTAAATCACAAACAATTTCAATTACTTCTTTGGATGTAACTGGAGTAAAAAATGCAGTTTTCTCATTATTTAAAAAAAGAGTCATATAATGAACATTTGAACTTGGAACATTATCCTGTAATTTGCAACCAATACTTACAAAGCAATCATTACAAATTTGAGCAATCACATTTTTATCTTGAACAATGTTTCCCTCACATAGTATTTCTTTAATATTTTTTAGCCCTTTTCAAACAAGTATGTTTAGCTTTTTAAATTCTTTATCAACTAAATTTCTATACCTTTTATATACATCATGTCTATACTCTGACCGATTCTTTAAATATTTTATATACAACGACCTTTTTTTATTGCACATTTTACGTAAGATATTTGTAAACCAGGGTTTATTTTTACATTTATTTTTATTTTTCACCAATTTGGCAGGAAAACAATCATTATAACATTTCAAAAATTTATATGAAAAACAATCAAAGCTGTGATTGGGGTCTTCGTTTATTATCCATGTAATGTGTTGTATTTTTGTTATAAACTTTATAATGTTTGTTTCACTATAATCACGTTTTTCAAGAGTACATTCTGGATTGTTACTTTGGTCATTGCGATATCTATAACAAATACAAAAAATAGGTAAGTGATCACTTATACTGCAGCCAAGACACATGTTAACATTATTGTCTAAATTATTAGTAAAAATATTATCAAGTAAAACGCATGTATTTTCTGTCATGCGAGTAGGGAAATTAAATAAAAGATACATACAATTTGCCATAAATATATCTAGAAAATCGTTCACAAATGTGCATGTAAAAGCTTTTAACAAATCTATATTATAATCCCCCATCAAAAAAAAAATCGTTATTTTCAGTATTTACAGTTTGTAAAATTAAATGTAATGATTCAATGAAAGACTGAACAGAACATCCAGGTGGCCTGTATATTGCACCAATAATAATATTGGTATGTGTACTCTTAATTTCTAGACAATACTTTCAATAAAATCATTATTTACATCAAAATTACCTGTATGTACAAAGTCAAAATCATTACGTATAAATATTCCAACTCCACCTCCTCGCTTTCCTTCACGACAATTACCTATAAAATTATATCCATCAATATTGCACAAAGAATCATTGGGTCTTAACCATGTCTCAGTGACGCCTATTGCACTAAATTTAACATTTAAAACATCTAAAAGTGAATTAATTGAGTCAATATTTTGTCCAAGGCTCCGACAATTCATGGGAACACATGATAATAATTTATTAACATCACAATTATTTTCATTCAAATCAAAGGACAAATATTCAGAAAACCTATTGACATCTACCCCATTTACACTGTGCTGGAAATCTGTAGTGTTGGGCATATTTCACTCTTCACATTCGCACGTAAGCAACACACAATCACACACACAACACACATTAAAATAAAAAATACACTTAATGAAATGTGTTCACCTTATTGTTCAGCACAACGATCAGAATCTCACAGGGATTTGAGATCTGCGATTGCTGTTATCAGTTGTCTTGTTTCCTTGCCGTTTGTAGTCTTAACAGCTGCGAAAACTCTCCCATCTATACTATGGTCCACGATGCGCTCACCTGGTTCTGTCTTGACGTTTGGAACAGGAGTTCGCTGTTTTGTTTGGTCAGTTTGCGTCTGTTTCTCATGAATAGGTGCTTCGTCTTGTATGATAGTAGTTTCACTATTATTTGGGATGGCGATGACTTGGGATGCTTTTGAGCGGCACCGGCGTAGCTAGAACTGGGCTCTTGTATCTGCTTCCTTGGCCCAATTCGATGGGACCTATCAATATCAAGTGGAGTGATATTGATGCCGATGCTTGATGCAAATTCGCAGACCTTTTCGTCTGTGAATTCATTTTGGGAATCTTTAACACCCAGTATCCGGATGTTGTTCCGTCGGGAGTATTGTTCTTGAAGGTTCAGGCGGAATGAAAGGTCATCAACCTTCCCTGATGTCAGCTGAAGTTTCTCCTGGCATTGTTGCAGGTCATGGAATTTGTTGTCTATCGACACCTCCAGGTCATGCAGTGAGGACAACTTTTGGTCGATGATGTCCCTGAACTGCTGTTCTCTCCTCTCCATGTATTGGTCAAAGTTTTCTTTCTTTCCCTCTCCATAGCTTTTGCTACAGCATTCTCAATGTGATTTAGCAGGGCATCATCACAAGAGGTACCAGATGGTGTTGGCAGGGATGTTGTAGAACTGGATGCAGCAGAGCTGGATGCAGAAATCTTCTCAGATTTCTTTTTCTGCTGCGTAATTCCTCTGGTTTCCATATTCATGTTCATTTATAGGTGTGCGTGTGTTTTGTAAAAACATTTAGTGAGTGTAAGTCTTCTATAAAGTAAGATGATTCGAGTTACAAATAAAATAAATGAAGTTCAAATACTGCAAGCAGTGATTGTAACGTATAACAAATCACAAACAGGAAAATAAGCAGGTGGGGCTGTACAATGTCATTCAATGCTTTTAGTCCATTTGATTGTAAGCAAATTCAAGTTTGAAGTTAAAATCAGCTCATAAATCAATCAAAATGTGATTATAAGGTAAGCAGTATTAACAAATTGAGTCACAAGTGAGATAATCAAAGTCCAGGCCTTAAAATTGAACCACAGTAGTACAGTCAAACCTGCTAATGCGACCAACTGTCTATAGCGACCACCTGCTCATAACGACCCCTCTCTGGTCCCCCCGGGAAACATCACGTGTTAAGCGACCTGCGTAATGCGACCACCTGCCTAACGCGACCAGCGACCACCCCATTTGGGTTCCGACACGCATATAAATCTGTGTATAGCGACCACAAAATTAGCGCTTGAGCGACCAAGTCACCAACTCGGTCGCCTCTGGTCGCTCAGGGAAATGGGAACTCCCATTTCCCTGGGTCGCTCAAGGCTCCAATTCTGAGCATGTGAATGCATAAAACGAACTTTTAAAATGACAATGAACTTCAGACAGACGCTTGATTACCGACACCCAGTGATTTGGATTCATAAGCATAAAGTATTACTGCTTCTAGACCCCTGAAAATAACCCTAAAATGGATATTACCATAATAATCATATGATTTGAATGTTGAATAATTCATTAGGAGTTCATGTGCACTGTTCAGTATGCATAAAACAGCATATGTACCCAGATCTTTTCGCACGTTTAAAACTACCTTCCGACCCCTCCTCAGTAGGCATATGGCTTGACACTGGCTACGCCATAAACCTTTATATAATGTATACTAAACAAAACTGTTTTTGTGCAATGTTGGGGTCATACAGGCCCGTAGCCAGGGAGGGTGTGTTGGGTGCGTACCACACCCCCCCCCCCCCCAGAAAGGCCCACTTTTGTATCGGTCTTGGCCATCAACAATCGGTCTTGTTGACACCCCCACACTCCTGCTTACACAACTAAGCCAGGGGTCATGGTCTCGGCCTCGACTTTCCCATTGCTGCTGTTTAGCTTTAATCATTAATTTGACAGGTATTATAATACCTAATGTCACTGGCGTACTGGTGGGGGGTCATGGGGGGGGGGGCGCTTGACCCCCCAAATAAATTCAAATCATGGCTTTTATCTAATTCGATAAAAGTGATTGAAAGAAAAGAGTATTTCTTTAGACAAGAAAACTCAGATCTTACTTCATGTCAAGTCAAATTTCCTTCCCAAGTATGCACCAGATTGCATAATTTCAATTAAAACATTGCAAAAGCACCTTTACCGTGCACCCACCTACCATCACACCCTCCCATCACCTTTCCCCCTCTCAGTTATCGTTTCGCTCCCCGGGAATCGGTCTTGTATACGTCTGGAATACAATGTTCATGTTTTGTCATAAAATAATGCTTTTGATGCACTGTTTGAACTGAATATGTCACTTTGCGAACATTATTTTGGGGGTGCATTTTTGTTTTTCTTCACGAATCAATCATAACCAGTCCTCTTCTGGTTAAGAATCATGACGATGATGACGCACTAACGCACCCCGGGGGCGGGGGGGGGGGGGGGGGGTACTAACGTATATTGGGTATACGGGGATGTGCCGCTGGGAAGGGTGACTTTTACAAGAAAGATCCTTAGACATGGGTCCCATTTTCATTTTAAAAATCCTTAGACATGGGTCCCTTTTTTCATTTATTCCTTTCCCCTCTTTTCTCCCTCATTGTTCCGGGATTTTGGGATTTGTCCGATGTGAAATTGCTAAAATTTTCAAGCTCGCTCCGCTCGCTCGCATACATGATATTTCACAACCTCGGGTGTTATATAAAGCCATATCATAAGTAATAAAACGAATATACCCATACAATATTGAAACAAATGACAATTTTCCGCTGTTAAATTGCTAAAATTTTCTAGCTCGCTCCGCTCGCTCGCATACATGATATTTCACAACCTCGGGTGTTATATAAAGCCATATCATAAGTAATAAAACGAATATACCCATACAATATTGAAACAAATGACAATTTTCCGCTGTGAAATTGCTAAAATTTTCAAGCTCGCTCCGCTCGCTCGCATACATGATATTTCACAACCTCGGGTGTTTATATGTTAGTATGTTACCCTTCATAACGCCATATTGTAAAAACGAAGATACCTATACAATAATATTGGAACAAAAAATGTTCCGATGTGAAATTGCTAAAGATTTCAAGCTCGCTCCGCTCGCTCGCATAAATGATATTTCACAACCTCGAGTGTTTATATATCATAACGCCATATCATAAGTAATAAAAACGAATATACCCATACAATAATATTGAAACAAATGGCAATTTTCTCGCTGTGAAATTGCTCAAATTTTTAAGCTCGCTCGCATTATATTTATGCAAATTACCGCATCATAATTAAAGACTATTCACTGTTTTCAATCATTTGAAAAATTGAGAATTTCACCTCCGATATGCACCAGATAGCTCCATTCTAGTGTAAAAATTGCCCTCCCCCACTCGGTCGCTTCGCACCCTCAATTTTTTACACTTTCGCCCTCCCTAGGAAAATACCCTGGCGCCGCCCCTGTACTATGGTACAGTTCACTAATAATACAAAAATGTATCCAAAAAATGCAAAATGATTGGCCATTGTATTACATTACAGCTAAAAAATGTAATATTTAAAGTTCGAAATCCTCAGACATGGGTCCATTTTTCACAAAAAATCCTTAGACATGAGTCCATTTAAAAAAAAAAATCCATACACATGAGAACCTATTTACAGCAAAAGGACCCTTGGATGTGGGTAAGGGTTGGGATGTCTCAGCCGCACAACCCCGTCCGACTATAATCTGAGTACCCCCCCCCCCCCCCCCCCCGGACAACGCACATTATACAAAATGTCGTCAAGTCAGAATTTCCTTTCCAGGTACATGTATGGACCAGATTGCACAGTTTCAAGTCCAAAAATGCAAAAGCTCCCTACCGTCGGAGGAGGGACACCCCCTCCCACCCCCACTTCCCGCTCAGTCGCTTCGCTCCTTCGCAGTGGCGGATCTACGGGGGGGGGGGGGGGGTTTAGGGGGTTTAAACCCCTCCCCTTGGGCTGCCAAGTTAAATTTGTGATGTAGAAAACATCACTTACGGGGGGTCAAAATAGCAAAAAAAAATCGCCGCTTTGCGGCTCGTGGACGATGCTCCGCATCGTCATTGGTTCAAACCCCCTTAGCAAAAAGACATCACTTACGGGGGTTCAAAATAGCAAAAAAATCGCCGCTTCGCGCCTCGTGGACGATGTTCCGCATCGGCATTGGGTCACCCCCCCCCCCCCCCCCCTTAGCAAAAAAAAGGCTAGATCCGCCCCTGCTTCGGGCTTGGTCGCTTCGCTCCCTCGCAATATCCGGTGGTGATACGGATTTGGTTCTGCCCCCCAAAAGTTTTTGCTCATTACGCCACTGCCTAATGTACAAATTGCCTAAACATGATCGATAGTTCTGCAATCTCAACCAAAATTTCCAGTAGTACATGTACTTGTGAGTCTACAATGGCAACATTTGTTGAAAGATAGTGGAAGAAAAAACACGGATGTACCAAACAAACGTTTGTCTGATTTACTCAACTGTTCACATCCACCTCTGAAATCGGGCTGCGGTATGATCACGCACGCCCATGCACGAATTGTGTTTAATTGTTACCATGACAAAAATAGAAACGGGACAATGCAATGGATTATTGCCTTCAACTCGTGAGCAGTGATCCGACTCAAGAACTAGACGCGGAGTCGTGTATGAGCACATCAAACGTGCAACAGTATTGTATCTTCTATTACAAGAACTTTGAATATTTTTTTCAATTATTACTTTGAACAAATTACATTTATCTCATCAGGCGCAGTTTTGGTAAACATTACGTTACCATTAAAAGTAATAATATGTACAAATGGAACAAAGAGATTTTGTATTCCCGTCATCTCTAAATAAATACATGAAATAAAAACATACATGTATCTTGTTATATTGATTTTCCAAGTATTTGCAAGTTTTTTTTTAGTGAAAACGGCGATTTCGTTACAATATACAGTAAGATGTACGTATTGTTTCATAAGGTCGATAACTAGTTCGAATCGTTGCATAATGGCAGTGTATCTATTGCCTGCACCAGATCTCCAGAAGTTGATGGGCACCAGAACTGATTAAATCCTAAAAACTTAATAGGAACTCTAGTGGTTCTCTCATAACTTGTCATATTCATATTAACAATACAAGCACGGGACAGGTTTCGGTTTCAAATTTCCATTTCCAACCATAGGAGGCCGCCAACATGTATAATGCGACCACCTGTCTATAGCGACCACTTTTCGCCGGTCCCTTGAGCGGTCGCTATATACAAGTTTGACTGTATACCACAAAAGTGCATAGTTACCAGAATGAAAACAAGCAAGTGGGGCTGTAGAGTGACACACCCTTTTTAGTCCATTCAAATGCAAGTACAACTTGAGTTCAAAATATCACCTTGTAGTACATTCAAAATGTTGGTTTCTGGTTTGCAGTTATACATTACAGGATAGTTACATATTCCACAAGATACACAAACAAAAATAAGTTATTAGTCCATAGTTGAATCAAAAACTCTGGAATCTGTGACCTCACACCACAAAAGTCTGTCAATCTGTATGTTAGCATTACAAATAAGATTATCGAGATTGGTGTCTGAAAGAAAGATATTTTTATCGTCCGCATAAAGTATCATTGAAAGGGCTTTGGATATGTTTGTTAAGTCATTTAAACATACAAGAAAGAGGAGTGGTTTTTAAAATGTTACCCTGGGGAACTCCTATTGAGACTGGCATTAGATTCGAAGTAGTGTTTTTATACTGAACACACTGTTTCCTTTTCTGAAGGTTACTACCTAACCATTTATGGGCAACACCCCTGATACCATACTTAGCGAGCTTATACAAAAAGAATATTATGGTCAAATTACCTGCGTCCTTTCTCACACTGGAAATTACGAAAACAAAAATAAATAATGAGAGATGATGAAGTAAAATGAAGATCAAACTTTATGTGGAGAGCGCAATTTAGGGTAGGGATACGGTAGTCGGTACGTAAGTACAGAAAATTTAACTGGTTATAGCTTAGAGCTTGGCTACGATTCTGAATTTCCGGCCCACACTTCACACTTCCTGCGCTAGCGCGCGTGCTCTTGCACCGGTTGTGTGAGTGCGGTTGTCATAGAAATCTCTCCAAAGGGAGGGCCCAAAGAAGGCCTGTTAAGACGGTGTCCAAAATTTTACTCCGTGTTTTGTGGCAAGACCACCCACCATCTTCTACCCTGACGTCGGCCGGGCAATATTGGGGTAGGTCTGTTACTGCATTAATTCCCTATAGACTCGAGCCGTATAAAAGAAGACAGGTAGATGTGGCAAGCCTATCCATCTTGAATTCGAAATAGAAGCTATCACGCATCCAGGCGATGGTGGGGACAGTATGTGGTAAAACTGATGAAGAGTTGATGAAATGTGTATTTCTTTGATCTGCATATCTGCATGATGTGTGAAAATCCCATGATAAATGAGTGTATTATCACCAAGTAATGAGCGAAAATGCAAAGTTATGTTTACTAACTCATCCCATTGCACTGACTTTGTACAAAGTTATAATTCTCCAAATCAGAACAAAAAGATGAATGTAGAAAACTGTAACCTATTCAATGCTTGTACACGTATGTTACTCAAATACGAGGCTTGTACAGGCCTGTACTGCAAAAATTCATTTTGTGGATTTTGAAAATGATACGCGATCCCTTGAAAAATACTGCTACCCTGGCCTCCTCTCATCTCTCTGCTTAAAGGGACTGTCCTCCTTTTGCAAGCCAAATTTCACAAGTTGCGAGGTTATTGTCTTATATGAAAGAAAATGTCATTTAACAGCATGCCTGAAACAATTAGGGCTTTAAATCTCCTTTTCGTGGAGTTATAGACCTCAAAATAATAAAACGACACAGCGCGTTTAATTGTGCATCATATGAGTATTCACCCGGTGCGAAATTTCGCTCACGGCGCATTCCGCGGAGTACCACGTTGCTGTGCGTGACCACTACGTGACCCGCGTACAGATTGTGATTGAACAACGGCGTAAGCGAAAACTAAACAAAATAACCAAAACTCGCTTAAACTGACTACATGTAATTGCATATTCTTCATTTCGAGACCTGTTCCGTTACATACCTTTACAAATGTCGGCTTCACAATACCTTTACAAGAATAAGTACAATATTGTTGTAATATTATGCTTAATCAGTTAAACTCCTTTATTGACCGATATATAGTTTGGTGGAGGGGCGCATTCGTTTTTCATTCGTAGAATCCAAATTACAGGGCTTTTCGATCTGAATTTGTGTGTGTGTGTGTGTGTGTGTGTGTGTTATATTCATCTTCATCCGTCTACTGGAAACTGTTCAGACGATAAGTAAAAGGCGGACAGTCCCTTGATTCTGTTGTTTTTTTCCTCCTCAGAATATTGTCTCCCACTTGACGACTACAGCCCAGCGATAGCAGACACTGAATTCGAAGGATATTTTGCTGGGGATCCCCGGTGTAAGCCAGGAAACACCGAGCTCATGCCTCCTTCATCAGGATGTGCTCTAGTATGTCCTGATGGTTTGGAACCAGTTTCGGGCAGTGCTAAAGTATGGTGTGGAAGAGGCGGTCAATGGTTTACCAATGGATACTACGATGGGCCAAATAACCTTGTAGACGAGGAGAGGGTCTTAGATGCACTTCTGACTTGTTCCCGTGAGTATAGATATAACTCTGCTTTCAATTTGTTTTTAGAAATAATCCACTCTAAATGGGTTTTATGCCTCCGCTGCTAACGAGATGGTCGGAGGCCTTATGTTTTCGATTGTCCATCCATCTTAACATGTCGATGATAAGTTCTCCAGCTAATTTTTATCATCGGCAATAAACTTTCAAACAAAAACTTTCAAACAAATGATGGTCCATCATTTGATTTTTTCGAGGTATCCCGCACGCGAAATTTGTTTTCCTACGAACATTTTGTTTCTGGCGCATGCGCACATGATTCCTACGAACTTTTTGTCGGATATCAGACTTTAGTGAAACTCTGCATGATACATTTACTAAATGAACCGCTACTCACCATGTATTATGGCAAAAGAAAAGAAGAGTTATAAGAGAGGATTCGAACCCATGATACCAAGTGTTGAAATCCACAACGTGACCAATAGGCTACGTAAACAGCTGATGGTCAGTATGGTCTCATTGTAATTATAACCCTCTAACTCAATCCTAGTTCTGAATATTCATGAGTAGCCCACGTCGCTGCTTACGAATAATTAATTAGGACAAAAAGTTCGTGGACAACAAAATGTAGCATCCCGCACACGTCGTGTACTGCACGGTCGCAATGTTCGAAGATGGCGAACACACGACCCACGCGCGCGCGCGCTCGTGAGATCTGGGGGAGGAATCCACGCCCCCCCCCCCCCCCCCCCCTTCTCGACGTTTCGCGTGATAATTCCACAACGTTGCGCAACTTTCAGAGTTTTTCTTTTATTTAACTCTTGCATACATTTTGAGAACAAATTTGCAACGACTAGGTATTCCGTTCCGTAGTCACGTGACTTTTTGTAAGTGGATGTCGGCCCGAAAATCGTTCAATTTTGTGATTTGTGGATTTGTTCCTAGAATATACAAAACCTTCATCATTTGTTTATTCTAATCAGTGCAATTATTACATTTTTGGCCAAAAATGGTTGGATAATGGTCAATAATTTATTCCATTGAAAAATACAATACAAAAGAAATAAATAACAAATTACAAAAACAAAGAAATACATGTGAATTCCTCAATAAATCTACATAATAGTATAAATGTTTTATTTTCAAACAAAATACTGGGAAGTCTTGTAGATAATGTCGCTAACCAAATTATGTGTCGTTCCTATACAATAGATGATTTTGTGTGATAATGAATTTTCAAATGATTTTTCTGATATTTTTCTAAAAACCTATTTTCCCTAACCATTTTGATTTTTCAAACTAGGAAACAAGTCAAATATTGTTAGATGTTATGCGTTCTGTTATACAGAGATATTACCATGCACAGTCCCTGATGTTGATGGCGGAGTGGTCAACTGCTCAGCTGCCGGTGTAGATGTGGCGGAGGGAACAGTCTGTGAGGTGACATGTGAAGCAGGCTATTCATTGCGGGATAGTGTGGCAAGTACTGTACTGGAGTGCGTTGACGCCAGCTCTTTTGATGACTTCATTGGAGCATGTCCAAGTACAGGTATGTACTATACATACAGACGAAAAGTGATGTTGACTTCAATTTCGGCGCTAATGCAGTTTCGTACCCCTTTTTATTTGTAAAGTCCATCACTTTACACTCAACTATACTGGCGTACCTCTGACACAACCTCGAGTGCGTTGCATTTACACAATGCACTCTAGAACGTGTATTATCTGTAGTAACATTCGCACACACATTAGAAGCATCGGGTATGTCCCAGGGGCCATATTTTGGAGGCGACAGCTGGAGCGTAATGCCCAGGTAGAGCCAGCGCAGACTCATATTTGTGGGTTGGTGGTTACATTCCACTTGTGGATGGTGTATTTGGTTCAGAATCAGTAAGCCTTTCGATGCACCATACACCTCTGGGCTGCCGGTCTTTGTTGGGTTTAGTGTTTGTGTTATTGATAGTTTGTTTTGTGGGGTGGTGGAGTAGTTGGTTTATGTTTGTGTGATTGTTTGTGGTTGTGTTGATTGGTTGGTGTTAGGTTTGTGGGTTTATTGTGGGGAATAGTTTTTGAGGGGGAGTGGTATTTGGGGTCAGTTTTGTATGTTGTTGTGTTTGTGGGTTTTTGTTGTTGTAGTGTTTAGTATGAGTTAGGGTAGATAGAGAGGGGTTGTTTGGGTGGTGGGGGTGGATATGGGTGGGGGTTGAAGTGGGATGAGTAGGGGGGATAGGGTGTTGTATTGAAGGAGGAGGGATGTGGGAGTGGTTATTGAAAAAGGGGGAGTAGGGGAGTTGGATAATTGGTAAGGGGGTAGGAGTGGATTTAATGGAGTGAGGGTAGTAATGGTGATAAGGGTGTAGGTGTAGGATATGGATATTGGGGGGTATGGAGGGTGATGAGTGGGGTAGGTGGGTGGTTGGAGTTGTTGGTGGGTGGGTTGTGTGAGGTGTTGTGTGTGGGATAGTGTGATGGAGTTAAGGGTGGGAGGATTTGTTTGGTGGATGTATGTGTTTTGTGGTTTTAGGGGGGGGTTATGATGTTGAGTGTGGAGGGGGGTGTGGGGTTGGTTGGGATGGTTGGGTTTGTGTATAGTTAGTGTTTGGTAGGGTGTTTTGTTGGTGGGGGGGTAGGTGGGGTGGGTGGTGGTTGGGTGGGGGGTTTGGGTGGTGTAGTGTTGTATAGGTGGGTGTGTTGTGTGGATATTGTTTTGGTAGGGTTATGGGGTGTGGGATTTGGGGGTATGGTGAGGAGGAGGTGGGTGGGAGGTTGAAGATGGATTGGTGGGGTTGTGGAGGGTTTAGTGGGTGTTGGGGGTTGGGGTTGGGGGTGGGATGGTGGGTTTGGTTGTTGTGGTTGTGTTGTTAGGGGTATTGGTGGGGGTAGGTGGGGTTGTTTGGTGGAGGGGGGGGGTTGGTGGTAGGTGTTGGTGGTTTAGGGGGTGTTGTGGGTGTGTTGAGTGTTTGTTGTGGTTTGTTTTGTGGGGTGTTGAGTGAGGTGTTGTGGTGGGGGGTTTTGGGTTGTGTGTTGTTGAGTTTGGGTGGGTGGTTTTGTGT